>SMLS01062330.1:0-11131 GCA_004785975.1 Popillia japonica | reverse complement strand
AATCGATGGAACATCCTCCTGCATCATCAGTGGTGTAGCAAGTATAATTTTCAATTTTTTACTAAATGCGTTTAGAATGTTGTCAAATAATTAAATAAGGGCTGTGTTGGCAGGTTTATATAATTATGTGTTTATTGATAATTTTTTATAGCTGTTCAAAATTTTGTTTGAGATAACACCAATTGGATTCTTTCCTGTAATTATTACTCTCCATCACTTGGTTTTCTTGAGTGTCCTTCTTATAACTTGATGTGTTGAAATCTCATAATTTATCAGGTTGGCCCACAGAGATTACATAAACCGGAACAAACACAAACTCATTTGAATAGTAAAAAGTTTCGTATTTTGGTGACTGAAACATTTGTCACTAACACAAGAAATTCTGACTGGTTTCGGAAATACACGAAAAAATTTTAAATAGTTCAATTTTTTATTTTTCATGAAATGGTTATTACTTCAAATATGAAAAAATATAATTACATATACTAATATATGTAATTATATATTCATATGAGAAGCACTAATACAACAAACATTACAGAGCAAAATTACAGTACAAAAACTACTAGAACGTACTAGACAGTTCCTGGGAATTCCAGAAATGCATTCTCCATTTTTATCTGGACTTTCCTTCGCAATTCAATTGCAACACTCTAACTGAGGGTACCACTGTTTTAGTCAGGTGGCGATGAGAATGACCATTCAAGTCATTTCGTGAAAAACACTGCTCTGATCAGGTATTGGTCGGATCTGGTGCTTCTCGATCTGTGTAGACTTTTAGCCGCAAAAATATCTTTAAAAGATTTTTATATAAACTTACTTTGCTGTTACATCTAATATGTATAACTTGCGTAAAAAAATTTCAACGCTCCAGGGCCATGATCATACTTCACAATGTTAATTACAGATCTGGCTGTTTTATTACAAATTGTTAAATTGATTGAAGGGAGAAATTCAGTGATATGTCATACTTGACCATTTTGTAACGTTTCGCCAAAGCAAGCATCATTATCAAGGTTAGGTTACACTCAAATCTCACAACAGTCAGACAAGCAAATATTTGATAAACATAGTCTATGATGGCCTTAGAGAGACAAATGGTTTTGTACCAACTTCAATCATTGGAAGTTATGGCAAATTAATTAACATATTTTTTGCGATAAGCATGGTTCTAAAACAAAAAACAGTTTGTGGTGTCATTCAGGATTTCTTTAATTAGTTGCGATTACTTGTATCCATTTGTGTAGTCATCAGAATACGAAATTTTTTCCATTTAATTGACTCCTGTATAATATTCTACCGTTTACGAGATTTCTGTAGTGCATTTCTGCAACATGACTGCAAGTGGACGCCCATCTAAATGTGGCTTGTTACTGGTGAAAATGTAAAAACATCCATTTCAGTAATGGTCCAATTGACAAATTTGTTCTATGGCACATATCATCTTATTCTAGAGAAAAACCTATACTATCATGAATAGAAACTGCAATGGTTTCACGAGCTTCATCCAGTGGATTATCCAAGACGAGTAGAATTTTGATGGATACGTAAATTCACAGAATTTGAGGTTGTGATGATCGGAAAATCTTCATTTTTTGTTGAAAAATCATTACATCCCCAAAAAGTTGGTGTTTGCTTTGGAATATGTTTTCTTTTTGAACACTCACTTACTGCTGCACGATTTTGCAATGAAATACTTATTTCTTCTTCATAAATCAAATGAACGATGAAGAATTACTAACTGGATATTTCCAACAAATTGGCTCAACCACACACACGATCAGAGAAACACCTTAACGTTGCTCTATTTATTTTATGGTATAACATCATTTTAACGATAAGGTTTTTTAGGTGATGGAGAAATTCTATTACACCAGTAAATTATTATCGATATTAAATCGTACTTACAAGCAAGTACACGTACAATTTATAATACAATTAGGTTAGCTTTAAGTTACAACAGTTTACGATCAGTTAATGAAGTCTGAAATGTTAACCTCTACGTCTCTACAAAGTCAATTACAAAAGTTCGAAAGATTTATTACCACACACAGTTCTCGTGCGGAAAGCTGACGTGGTAGAAATAAATTACAATTTTATATCGTCTATCCACATAATTTGAATATCTCGTTTTAAACCGACGTAATATTTAATTAAATACACAGCATCCATCATAGTATAGAATCATTATATTATTATCTTTTATACCTAATCAGACTACAGAATTTGAGCGGTTATTGAAACGTACTTGACTCATGTTTTTGACACAATCAGGCAATCGTCTATACAATAGAAGCATTTAGCGTGAATATCTACCGCATTCTGAATCGTACAGGTAATTGCAACCATATCAGAGCTAACAGCCGAATGGGGATCAAATGTTAACAACAAAATTAAATAGCATGCTGAATAGAATAACCTTATTGTTTACAATATTATGTACCTACTATATTGAATGACATACTTAGTCGCTTTGTTATGAGCTGCTATACATTATTGCGTCTTCGAATGGAAATACTTTTTGAGAAATTTTCTCCTCTCTATCTTGTACTAGTTTGGAAATTCTGCACTAAAGAATATTTCTCGTATTTATCCTTCCTCTGCTTATAATATTAACACAGGTGGTATATTAAATCTGTCGACGTTAACTCTTCTTTCCTCATTGTGTTCTACCACCACCACTTACAATAACAGTGGCAGCGTATGTTGGCAGTTTCAAGCGTTATTTAGATTACGTTTAAGCGAGCATCCCCTTAAAGGCGGCATCTAAATAATCGCACGGTGTTCGTCGACAAATTTCATCGTTTCTATTAAACGAAAACACTCCGGGATAAGCATTAGCGCTCCCGCAACGCGTTAAATCATTGCGCGTCGCTACGACCCGCAAAAGCCAGCTTAAGTCCCTGGATATTCAGACATGACGGTACAATATTTGCACTTTGAATATATGGAGATATACATACCAGCTGCTTTATTTAGAAATATAAATTCATGGGTTGCTGAATATGTGCAGTACTTACGTAACCTTATTGTAAACTGATTTTTCTAAATGCGAATATTTCTCGGTATCTCTCCTTCTAGTCTAGCTTTATCAGAGAGTTCCGTATTAAACATTCCTTAACACCTACATACATATTAACGTTCCAATTTGAGACGAAACACAATACACGAAAACAAACATGGAAATCTGAAGTATTAAATTCTGCACGTCATCGTCCGAATTGTATATGCATACAAACATATTTGTATACGACTAAAGAAACATCCTCCACTGTTGCCACACAACAGTAGTGCATGCTAGTCGCATTCAGGTAAATTGGGGTCGCGCAGCTGTTGCGAACCGCGTGACAGATATGAGTCGTTTTGACAAATGAATTTGCGCCACCTATCGGCGTAGCGTAGAATGAGGAATTGTTAGGCAACATACAGCAGCGATTGGTGTTAACGTTTCGGCATTACAACACGTTACAATTAATCGTCCGTATTAGTATGGTCAAAACATTTTTAATACTTGCATCATAAATATTAACGTATCCAATAAATATTAGAGCAGTTCGCCCGATTTATAATTGTTTTCCCGATTCTAATAATAAAATGGAATTAGTTTAATTATACACGTGCAAAAGATGTTATTAAGACGGGATTGAAAACGTTGAGAAAATTATGAGTTATAACTGTCCAACTGATTGTATCGTGGTTTACGATCTGTTAAATTTACAATACAGAACTCGATTATTATTAGTTTTTTGTACTGTATTCCTATATGCACGTATCGTCCGCTAGTAAAGCAAAAAAGATATTTAATAATAGGTATTAGTGAAGTAGTAAGAATGATATCCATTAAAAGATAACTACCAGTTACTAAATTTTACAATGTGGGCTAACTAACGAGTCTAACGGTTCAGTGTTTTCAGTTTATTAATAGCTATTCACATTTTAACTTGATATTTCCTACTTTTAGCAATTAATTAATACGTCATAATGTATTGCAATATGACTACCAGGTCAAAGGATAGCAACTTATATTCCAAGGTTATTAACGAGGATATTAGATTTCTGAAAATTTGCAAGCATTTTCCTGTTTTCCAAATTTCATTAATGTTACTGTTTCGAATAATGCAAAAATAGTGACAGAGTTATTCGTTGCGCTAAGGAAAAAGCTTGAGATTCAAGCTTACCAACTTTGGAAATCATTAACATTAGGTCTTAACAATTTTGAATATCAGCTATAGTGTGATTTTCAACGGAGCATGCTCAATCTGTTATACAGACATTTAATTCCTATCATAGATTAAAATTTACGTTTGAAAAAGAAAATCAAAATTCTATAAATTTTTAAATGTTAAAATAATAAATAACAACACGAACATAAAAACGAATTGGTACATAAAAGACACTAGTAGCAACAGACACCTAAATTACTATTCAAACACTTCCGTAAATTAAAAAAAAGCGTAATTAATAGCTTAGTTGATCAAGCTATTAAATTAGCACATCCTGATTTTAGAAAAGAGAATTTAAGCAAAATTAGATCAATTTTGGACAAAAATAGTTATCCAAAAGAATATTACGAGAAAATAATAAAAAAACGAATACATAAAATATACAACACAGGCAATAAACAAAATAGTAAAATATATATCACACAATTCCATACATTAACGACTTAAGTGACAAAATTAAATACGAATTTAAAAAATCAGATATAAACATTACATTTACACCATACAATAACAGACAGTTATTTACAAATTTAAAAACTAAGATTAAAAAAGATAATCAAAGTAATGTCCTATATAAATTAGAATGCAAAGACTGCAATAAATGTTACGTAGGGCAAACTAGACAGTATTTAAAAAAACGACTTTATAATCATCAATACACTGTAACGCATAACATAACCGCGGAAACTGCTTTGTCTAAGCATTCAAAAGGAATTACGAAATAACTTTGATTTTGAAAATGTTAGGATTTTAAAAGAGAAAATAGTTATAAAAAAGATTAATATATGAAATGATATACATTAAAAAAGAAAATAACACGGTCTATTTTAGCACAGATATAGAAAATTTAAGTATTATTTATAATAATTTAATCACCTAGTCACGCCTGAATTTTATAAAATTAAGCTCTTGACTAGGTTTTTTTGCCATGTTTTTTCCTAGTCTTTGAACAGAATTGTTAGAGCTTGACAAAAAAATACATTGATATAAGGAGCATTAGTGTTATGATTATAAATTCACATTTCAAAATATCTTAAATTGTCCACTATATTGTAAACATAATCCTATATATCACTGAATTTCTTTGTCTGTAGATAATTTTGTTGATAGGCATGGCTAGTTATTTATTTATAATTTGACACGAAATAAATGTCAATTTTATTCCACTGACGAAGTTGTTACGAAAACCAGATTATATATATTGTAAAGGTTTTGGAATAAATTTGATCTTTGTTCGAATTGCAGTGTTATCATTGACCTAAAAAAATGGAAAAGCTATCTGGATAATAAGATTTCAATAGATAGAAAAGTAAAAAATAAGATATTCTCTCATGAGCAAAAACTAAGAAAACCAGGTTCATTTTATAAGAATAAACACAGTGCTCCGTGGAAAGTCACAAACATAGAGGAAAATCAATCTTCCCATACCTACTTTTAATGAAAGAGAACTTAATTATTTATTGAATAAAGGATTGAAGTTCGGTTTGCAGACTCCTGAGTCAGATGTTGAGTGGGTTATTGCCGGAATAGAATCTTCTATACTTCGGTTCCCGGAGCCCACAAAGCAGTTCGTTAGAGAGGCTTCCAAACTTACAATGTCAAAAAATTTGATATCTTACAACCTCCTCAAAAATTCGAGTATATAAAAGTCATTATAGATTAAAGAAAAAGATTGTTTTTATTTGAAAGCCGACAAAGGGACAGAGGGGACCCATTACCTATTGAGTAGTGGTCTTCATAAATCAATTAGTAAAAATCCTTTCCCGAAAATGATTAGAGACGTAAATAATGTGTTCAAAACATGCAACAATTTTATTACACATTGACATACCTGAAGGGTTTGTTGATTCAAAACGATTTGAGCCAGTCCAGGAATATATTCGCCCAACTGACATCTGTATGAAGCAGAATATTTTCCAATTCAACGGTGGTTTTAGGAACAGCAGGAAAAGACGGAAATGGATAACTCCTAGTCACCCTTGTTAGCTAACCTTTTCATGAGCCGTTTTGAAAAGGACTTAGAATCGACGGGCGAATATTTTTCTAGGGTTTGGCTAAGGTATGTGGATGAAATTTCGCGATTTTCGACACCAAGAAATGTAATATTGACGATTTTCTGAACAGTTTAAATAATCAGTTTGAAACCATGAAATTGACATATGAAAAAGAGGAAAGCGGTCAACTACCTTCCTCAGATACCTTAGTTGTTAGAAGTAAGTATTGTTTAGAATTTGAGGTATATAGACAAGCTACCACTTCGGAATATTCCTTGAGACTCCCATCATTGCGCCCAACACAAAATGGCAAGTCTGAATTTTTTGATTCATAGATTGCTCACCTTTACCTTGAACAATGTTAGGTATGCGAAAGAGCTTAAAAAATGCAGCAAGGTGTAATGGTTTCCAACCTCAAATTATTTATAAATTAATTACGAAGTTTAATCATAAGAATTTTTTGAAAAAATCCACGACTTTTCGGGAAGATGTCACTACCACACCTTTTGTTACCCTCCCTTTTGCTACCTTTATCACTAAAGGTTTGAGTAAAATCTTCAAGAGGCTGGATCTTAGGATGGTTTACAGTTCAGACACTAATTTGAGAAGTCTGATCGGTAACCCTAAAGATAAGGTACAGCCTCTGGAAAAGTCGGGGATTTATGAAATCAGTTGTAAAAATTGTAATCAAAAATATATTGGGCAAACAAGACGTTCCATCTCAATTAATTGTAAGTTCAAAGAGCATATGGCTAATCTTAAACATAACAGAATTGGGAAGTCTAGCGCTGTCCAACATATTTACGAAAACGATCATAATATTGATCATTCTAATGTAAAATTAATTCGACCGATCAGTAATTGTAAATTTCTAAATGTTTTTGAAAATTTAGAGATTTACAAAAACAAGTGTTGTTTAATGAAAGATGACGACAATGGTTCTATTCCAGATTCGTCATTGTTACTTACCTACTTGTTGTGCTTTTCTATTTGGGGTTGTATGTATAAGTGGAGCAATTAGGTTAGCTTACCTGCAAAAAAGAAATAACATTTAGTATCATTTAAATGAAAAAGTAGCTACTGCTAGAACATTAAAATTTGTTTATTATTAGAATTTTTAAAATTGCCACTTCACATTTTGGTAAGTTTGTTCCGTAACATGTAGTGAAGTATGAAGTATGAAAAATGGCGAACGCCTTATTCAATTTCAAGCCTTTTAGACTGTTTTGTGGTGCAGGCCATTGCTGACGCAATCCCGAAATTGTTGGCGAGAGGCTACAGTAATTTTCCTGTCAAGAGGAGAGCCATTAGCGTCTTCCCGACCTACTGCACCTATCTGCTTAGTTAGCACTCTGGTAAAATATGCAAGCGTTGGCTGAAAAATGTGTTGGACGAAGCATTAGCTTGGCTGGTTTGTCGAACAGACGACTTGGTTTCAAAGAGCATTTCACTGGTAGTACTGATGACGGCGTTAGATACTAAGAAAGCATTACTTCCGTATAAGAAGAAGCGTGCTGCTTTATATAGAAGTGGAGGCGAGGATGCCGGTGTGTAGGTACTGTGCTGGAACCAAATTTGTGGAACATTTTATATCATTGCTTATTTGAGGCTACTAAAAGAGCATATATATATTAATTTGGAGGGTCACATCATCATAAAAGCAGACGCCTGCAGAGGTAATATTCACAGGAAAAAAAATCAAGAGAAAATCAAGTCAGGACCTTCCAGACTGAAGTAGAAATCAAGTTTATATTGTTGGGAAAAAAAAACAAATTATCTTCAAGAAGCAATTGAGATGCATAAAAAGTAATTAGAGGCCATAGCTTAATAATTGGACAAACTGTGAGGCGGCGCTGCTCAAAATTTTGCCCAACACAGCGGATATAAATGCACTACACAATAACAAACACAGCAAGAATCTGTTACACAGGAGAATTTTGGGTATAAGTGTAGCGGAGGTGTTTCTCTTCAGACGAGTTAGATAAAGAAAGAGTGTTTTGTGCTAAAACATTGGTCAATGACGTCAATAATGTTGGTGAACTGTCGGTTTAGAAAAGTAGATCACTACCAAAGACAATCTTCTTCGAGTTTTGGTAAGTTTAAAAGCGTTCTTAACATACTTAAACTTACGAAGACCGACTGTTGGCGAGCAGAACAACGCTGTGCTACAAACAAACCCATCATAAACGAAGTCATGCTTGAGAACGAAGTTAAATGAGGAGCAATTAGCAATTACATCAAGAACTTAATAGTACTTATAGAGGCTAGGGCAGAACAGCAAAAGGAATGCAAGTTGAACTAGAATAGCAAGAAGTAAAGTGATGCTTGTACGACAAAGCATTGAAAACTTATCGTTGTCGTCTTCGCAAACCTAGTGGATCCAAGCTTTATAATTATAAAGAAAATCAAGGACAAACCTTGCTGCAAAATTACAACCTGTACGACTTATCCAATTAGAACTTGCAGGCGCAATTCGAATATCCTCCTCCGTACCAATAGAGGCCCTATTATTTCTGACCCTTTTGCACCTACAGATGGAGATAGAAGTAATGATTTGTACCAGAAATAATGGCGTTACAAAATATGTACTTCAAATGAGGAGACTTGGTGAGTCATTTCCAAATTATAGAGAGATATAGGATAGTTGGCAAAACTAGAAGACTACATCACAGTCAATTGATGACTTAAGATAACTTTGCAAACTAGAATATGACTAAGATGGAACAGGCGTGTTTAGAACTAGCTGATGTCAGAGCCATCGCCATCAAGATCTTCAGAAATTTGTCAAATTGGCACTAAAAGGTAGGTACACGATAGATTTTATTGGTTGCAGTGGGAAGTGGCAGCCTATTTATGTATCTAATTTAATATCTTTGATCTAACATATTCTTTTATGCTAGTACCAGATAATTGTTCAGGATGTAATCCGTTGATTACAGAACAACCGACAGTTTTTTATTTCTTTTTGTCCATAGAAAGCGAAATAATAATTCCTGGACAATTTACACAATCTTCCGTGGTGACTAAATTAAATTAAATTGAGCTCACGCATCTAACATCACAATTCGTTTAGTTCACCTTGCTAGCCGCCACTAAATGAAAACAGGCGCTTCCATGTGTGTCTTGGCACTTAATCTTACTCTATACTCTCCTGATAAATCGCTACTAAAACAAACAAGAAAACATACTGTGAGAATCTAGAGCGTTGGACTTGACGTCAGAGACTGGGCCTCCGCGTTTTTTGATTTATACATCGCACGCTAGATCATGCGGAAGTGATCTGATTGCACACATAGTACAGGTCTCTACTCTACCATCTATACGTTGCCTGTCGCTGCAAGGTTATAATCCTATTTATCGAAGCGGGCGAATTTTTGTAGACGTTTTCGATTTCCACAGACCTGCTACATTGTAGGACGTTGTCGTCATCCTGAACTGAAAACGCTTCGAGGAGTAATAATAAGAGGGATAGCTGCCGCCACAGCAATTACAGCTCTGGTAATTATTTCGAACGGCTTCGAACGTACCGGAATCGGTCATTTGTAAACTGTGCGGCCGCGTTATAGCGAAATTGTAAAAAGCGTAACATTTGACCTTCATCGGTCGGTCTACGGGATGAAATATTACTTCCTTGGAAGCCGGTATTCATTATGCGATGTTATCGGCAGGCATCTAAACAGCAGTCTTCGGATATTTATCGCTAGATAGATAGGCTTTACGTGAACTGCCTCAAATTTACGATCGATTCCGTACGCCAGTGGGTGAACAATAGCGTCTAGTAATTTTAGTTTGGCGAGTTCAAGGGTGATCGATGGACGAGTCGAATATTGAGGTAAACGATAAATAATTATTGTATTTTACGTAATAATATTCAATTTCAAGGATTTAGACTACAACCTGTTAAGACACTGGTATACCCAGTGGTCACAATTAATGAGAAAGTATCTTTTGGACCACACATTATGAAGGTGACGCTTGGCCAGTTTAGCTCGAATTATGCCCAATATCAAAGCGCCCAGCAGTAATAAAAGGGCGGTACTAAATGGATCTATTCATAATATCGTTCCATATGGAGCTCCAGTATGGCAACAGGCAATCCTCAAACAACAGTACAGGAAGATGCTTGAAACGACACAGAGAAACATGTTTCTGAGGGTAGCACCAGCTTATCGAACTGCTGCGCTGGTACCCCTGCAAGTAATCATACCAATTGATTTAATGGTACAGGAGAGAGTTTTCATTTATTTGCACACAGAGCAAAATCAGAGAATTGCCGGTGCTTTAGCCAAGCAAAACTGGCTAAATGAATGGAAAATTAAGTAGGTGGCTAAATGAGAAGGAAAAGGCACAGTGGACGAAGATGCTAATAAAGGATGTGAAGAAATGGACGTTCATATGTGAAAAGATTACACAGCAATAATGATGACGCCTCTATTCATTGTGACGCGGTTGATTCCGCTGTCTTCAAATGGGAAACCGTTTATCAAAGTATTACGACCATCACGAGGAATAAAGAAAGAGAATAACTAGCGAGGCAGAAAAGAGCAGTAACAGTTTGAAGTTGGCCAAGGAACTAGCCTAGTGAAACCCGTGGTATCTGTAATGGCGTAATATTTAATAATGGTCCTAGATATGCCAGAGGGTATTCAATTATATTTTCCGCTAAGTTTCTGTTTTTTTGGGTGGCTTTTTGGCAAACTTGGATCTCCATATGTGTGGCGCCGACGAGGAGAAGCCTTTCATTCCGAATGCATAGCCTCTACCATCAAATTTGGGGGTGGTAGCATAATGGTTTGGGGATCTACGTCCATAGTAGGTATTGGAGAGGGTACATTGACATGAAGAGGTTGTGAAACTATCAGTATTGAAATTATTTGGTAAAAAGACGAAACTAATTATTTCCAGCAATTGCTC
>SMLS01062329.1:0-11014 GCA_004785975.1 Popillia japonica | reverse complement strand
GTTAATATTGTATGCATCCCTGCTGGAAGAATTTTTAAGACTATTAAAAACTGATCTTACATAAGTATAGCTAACAGGTTGAAAATTAGGGGAACCTATATCAGAAAAGTTTCCAAACGATGACAAAGGATCAATATTAGAAGGTGGAAGATTATGAAGGATTTCACTAGCTGTATTAACAAAGAAATTATTTAAAGTATCAGCATCTAGGTTAGTTTCAAATAGATAGGTTCAATAGATAGATCCATACAGCTCGGCAAAGTTCAACTGAAACAGTGAGTCATCACGGCGCATGAAGGCGGAGCGAACTCGATGACCTCGTTATACTACTAGCCAATTTATATGTAGTACCTTGGTTGGCGCGGTTGACACGATGTTCCAGGCATTTTGACCGACACTATTACTATACGTGTGTGTGGGGCTCGTGCCACTATAAACTATTATTCGCCACGCCAACATCATCGAACGTGCAAATCACAGAGTACTACATGATGAAGTGCTCTTCAAGACGGCAGGGGTCTTACGGTGATTGCATTTCATTTCTTCGTTGCCTAATTACCCGAATTGACCCCGGCGTAGCCCAGCCCACTTGTACTACTGCGCTGTTTCAGTTGAACTTTGCCAAACTGTATGTAAGTCTCAAAGAATGTTACTAGCGAATCATTAAAACCAATTACCTTCAATTTTTATAATAATAATTCTATCGATAGCTTTTGATATATCTGCATAGATAGTATCCACTTCACTACAAGGATGAGATTGATCAAATATATATTGAGTAAAACGAGCGAAATGGGTTACGGTAGATCCTTTTATCATGAAACCGTGGTGGTATGAAGCTATCAGATGCTTTACCATAGAATTAATTCTTGAATAAAGTACAGATGCAAAAGCCTTTGCAAAGTTGTTAAGAATAGATATTGGCATGTAATTCCGCACATCGCTCGGAGATCCTTCCTTCCAAGCTGTACTCACCCTTAAATTGAATTTAAAACTAACAACAATGAACAAATACAGATTAGCATTAAAAAATGCGAAAACCCAGCAAAATTAGGACACAATCTGAGAAGGTTTGACAGAATATAAACCTTTCGAAGTTTAAGTAGCAAAAATTTGACTTCAAAGCTAGCAAACTTTTTTTGGGAAGCATCCTAAAACCATTCGTTTTTAAATCTTAAGCTTCAATTTGAGGTATTTAGGTGATTCTGCTAGATGTTTGGTCGAAGACATCATTTCAATTGGTTTTGAATCAAACTTGGGGTGAGCTTCAAACTTCATGTAAAAATGTTGGGATGCCGTAGTGGTAGTCATTTACAAAACTCAACACTGGCACCTACACATTCTTTATATTACACACACATAAGTGTAGATTGCGAAAATATTCGAAACCATATCGCAGCAAGCAAGGAAAAGTCTTTCCACAACGAACAAACGTCTCGTTTGTTCGTTTCCTACACCCAGCTTTTCCTGTGTGTCGCTTTTTTTTGTTATATTGTAAGCCTATGAATAAAATAAACATACAACAATGTCGGTGTAGCCTTACAACATGCAAAATTTGCTGCTCCCGAAGAATAACCTTTCTCGGAAATGGAGCGTATGTATGTATGTATATAGTACGTAGTACATACGTTGTATGTATGTACTTACCTGCGAGACGAGCATATACACATATGTATTCTTTGTTTTAACAGGGCGCTAGATACACGGACCACCGGAACAATGTTTGCTTTAATTTAATATAGAAACATGTAACACATTTCGAATCTATGCATGTACTTAGTATACATGTATCTACACATAGTAACGTCGGTCTTTGATTGCACATTTGCTATTCAAGTGAAACGTTTTCCTGGACAATAAGGAGTATATCTGAACATTATTTTGGAATATACAGGGTGTTCGAAAAACAATCGGCATAATCACATATAGGTACACCGTGTCCAAAGTTATCGGTGCACTATTGCTATCTTAGTTATTTCTGTAACTACGATTTTATTTAAATGAGCAAGTTTTTAGTGTTTTTAACGCTGATTACTATGGAGTTCTTGAACAAACAATTGAATAACGCATTCTCGAGAAATTCCGAAATTTATATTTTTTTTAAATGGAACCCCTGTATTATTTGTACATATTTTGGATCATCACAATATTTTGAACAAAAAATGTCCAGTACATAACTATTCTTAACGAAAAAATAAACAAATGAGAAGCGTTCAAAGTTTAAAAAATTATTAACATGTAATTCTAAGTAGGTGATGAAAAATCATAATAGAATATTACGTTAAGAGTAGAATAAAAACAACAAACACAATAATCAATATAATTTTCCTTTTGTATTACAAAATTTTGCCCAAGTGTGCTGTTCAATGCATTTCTCGGCTCTCGCGATAACGCTTTGTGTGGCTTTTTTTGGGATTAATAAAGCAGTTCTGTTTGATTTTAATTGTCAAAGACACATTATTAATAGTAGACTTCTTTCACTTTTAGGCAAAACAAGCATGTGATATGCTCATTTACGTTATCAAAAACGTATAGAGTTTAAGTCTCTTTCGCACGGTTAGTTATCAAAATAGTTTATTAAGAATAGTCCGTTATTTGATTTTGTGTTGTGATCTGTTCTCATAATTATAATCATTAATTCCCCCATATTAATTGAAAATAATGCCGTTTACGCATTCAGAAAAGTGTGATATGCTAGAGGCATACCTGATTTGTAGAAAAAGTGCGCGTTATTTTGAAAACACATATGTGAATCGCCACCAAACCAGTTCTATTTTCTAAGATTGTATAGAAAATATCAAATTAATGAAGATACATATTCTATGGTCTGATGAATCTAACTTTTCAAATTCAGATATTATGCATAAAAATTTTGCGATCAAATTAATTTAATTTGGACAATTTAGGAATGTGTAATAAGAAAAATCAACATTACTGGAGTAGAGAAAATCCTCTGAGAATAGATCCGTGCAATCCCCAGCACCGGTTTAGTTTAAATGTGTGGTGTGGATTAATGGGTAACAGAATTCTAGGTCCCGTTTTCTATCATGGTACCTTAACTGGTGACCACTAGGTTGGGTTATTAACAGAAATTCTGGATGATCTTTTAGATGATGTGCCACTGCTTCATAGGCTCCGTATTTATTTACAACAGGATGGGGCACCAGCTCATACTTTCGCTAAAACTACTAATTTGTTAAATAATACCTTTCATCAAAAATGGATAGGAACCAACGCGCCTATTCATTGGCCTGCACGCTCTCTTGACTTGACACCTCTCGATTTTTATCTTTGGGGTTTTGTGAAGAATGAGGTTTACAAGCAGCGACATCCAAATGTGATGGAACTTGAAAATAGTATTAAGCAAACGTTAAATAATATTTCTGGTCGAACTATTAGAAAAGCCACACAAGGCGTTATTGCGAGAGCCGAGAAATCCTACGAGAATTTGTTAACTTAGGCAAAATTTTGTAATACAAGAGGAACATTATTTGATTATTGTGTTTGTAGTTTTTATTCTACTGTTAACGTAATATTTTATTATGATTTTCCAACGCCTACATAAAATTACGTTAATATTTTTTTAAACTTTGAACGCTTCTCATTTGTTTATTTTTACGTTAAGAATAGTTATGTACTGGACATTTTTTGTTCAAAATATTGTGATGATCCAAAATATGTGCAAATAATACAGGAGTTCCATTTAAAAAAATTATAAATTGCGAAATTTCTCGGGAATGCGTTATTCAATTGTTTGTTCAAGAACTCCATAGTAATCAGCGTTAAAAACACAAAAAGATTGCTCATTTAACTAAAATCGTAGCTACAGAAATAACTAAGATAGCAATAGTGCACCGATAACTTTGGACACCCTGTATATATTTTTAAATAGAACATTGTTTTTTTTTGAATTTTTAGAAGTCACTGACTCTTGTCTACATGTACCTGTTCTATTTTTTATTTCAAGCCGTGGTGATAAACAGGGTGTTCAGAATTCATGATCCAATTTCGGAAACTTTGACTAACTTTTTTAGATTTTTTTTTAATTAGACACCCTGTATCATTTTGCATACGCAGATACATATGATTGCATTAAATGTGAATGGGTTACTATAGTGATATGTAAATGAATGAAATATAATAGTGTTGAATTTATATTTTAAAAGTCTATTGCTTGGTATGAATTATTCTAACGAATTTGTACCAATCACCTTTGTATTATGCTCAATTTATGCTCAAAACTATCCTCACAAACGACATCCAGACGAAAGATATAACGGCGTGGGCATAAGTCATCTGGCAGCCTTGAAGACAGAGTATGAGTCAGTTAGTAAGTTAGTCAACCTCGAGACAGATCAATACCGGTATTGTTGCCTGGTTAGATAGTTTGTTGTCGAGTGAAATGGCACCAAATTTTCAAATCAAGCTTTCGTTACAACACCGTGTTGATTTGTTGAAGGAGATTTATTGCTTTGATCGCCATTTATGGAACTATTGAAGAGAGTCTTGGAGAAAGGTGGCCTGATACACAATTTCCAAACCGCAATTACATGATTAAATTAGCCAAAAAGTTTGAAGAGACCAGTAGTGTTCAAGATGCAAAGCGTATCGGACGTGCATGTTCGCTGCGCCCTGAAGAGAATACCATGATTGTTCCACAAAATTTCGTCGAAAGTCCTCACCGCTCTGCCAAACGGACATCATTGGAGCTTAAAAAACCATCTCGTTCACTTCGTTGAATCATATCGGTTTGCACTGTTATCGTCCTCATTTGCTGCAAGAGCTGAAGCCGCAAGACCATCAATGGTACCTAGTTACGAAAGCAGCCGATGCTTTTTTTGGAGAGAAAGATCTTGGTGAGTGACGAGGCACAATTCAAGCTTAATGAGGCACAACTGCTGAATGCTCATCCTCATGAGATCCTCAAAAAGGAAGTGAATTTTCCCGGAGTTATGGTTTGGGCTGAAATGAATTATCGAGGGATTGTTTTGCCACTATTTCTTCGACATGTCCGTCAATTCGGAAACGTACTTGCAGCTTTTACTAGAATTAGGCATCACTTTGGCTGAGGATGATAGATTCAATGGACGGGACATCGTTTTACAGCAGGACGGTGCTTCAGCCCATTTGAGTTTGGAGGTTCGTGTTTTCCTCAAAGAGCACTTCCCAGGATGAATCGGTAGGGGTAGCTGCATTGCTTGGCTCCCAAAGTCTACGAACCTTACAGCGATGGGCTTTTCAACTTGGTGCCTGATGAAGAATCGGCTTTTTGCGTATCCTATTATTATGCTACCTCCTCCGAGAGGCATTATTTCTAGAAAGCTTAGCAACATAGGCGTCCCGATTGAAATTACCGCCAAAAAAGTAGGAACCTACTATTCGATTACCAATAATACCCCACCATACCAAGACCATGTGTGCTGAAAGGAAAATAATGAAAATGATAAAGATTGAGAAATCCGTTTTTATGGAAAATCACTTCGCCAGTAAACAAGACAGAGTTGGAAAAGTTCGAATTTTCGCAAAGTACATGTACAGGGTGCTTCATTAATTATGGGAAATATTTTAACTGAATGACCGAAAATAGCCTCATTCAAAATCGCATCGTTTTCGGGATGAAGGTCTTTTTTTTAAATCGTTGTTTACGTACTTAGTATTGAAGAATAATCGAAGAATTGTCCTAAAATTGCAGTTCCGGCAGTGACGTTGAGTGTTGGTCTGCCCGGATTTTTGCTGCTCACGAAGCTTCTACAAGAGGACTTTTGGCATTTTAACTGGTCTATTAGATGATCCTAATTTCGAGCTAGTAAATCAAAAAACAAGAAAATTCTGTTGATGTTAACATAAGGCGGCTGTAATTTTGCTAATTTCGGAAAATTCCACCGTAACAAGCTTCTAATAGTACTAAATCGTCATGGGAAATTTTATTTTCATCGTACAAGTAGATTAGCTTAAAGATCGAAAAAACTTTTCTGGAACTTTGAAGACCTTCATCTCGAAATCGGTGCGATTATGAATGAGGGTATTTTTGGTCAATGGTTATTATTTGACACTTAGTATCTCCATTTGAAATATTTCCCATAATTAATGAAGCACCCTGTATACAGCCCACACACTCCGCTTGTTGATCATAAAGCTTCATAAAGATTGGATCATGAATTCTGAACACTGTATGTCGTAACAGCTTAAAATTTTGCCTAAAATGATATTGAACGCTTCCACGACGGCCCGAGTCTCTATAATGAGGGTTTCCAGGTGTGGATCGTGTCATGGTAGTAAAATATATACAGTACAAAATAAAAATAAAATGCACCAGATATACAATAAACTCGACGTTTCGCCACTAATGTAAGCGGTTTCTTCAGGAGCAACGAGGTAAACTGGGTGGGTACCAGAAGGTCACGGTAACTCGACCACGCTAGAGGCGAAAACCTTCTGACAGACAGAGACTTTTCGCCTCTAGCGTGGTTGACACGTCGAGTTACCGTGACCTTCTGGTATCCACCCAGTTTACCTCTTTGCTCCTGAGGAAGCCGCTGAAAACCCTCTGTCTTTCAGAAGGTTTTCGCCTCTAGCGTGGTTGACACGTCGAGTTACCGTGACCTTCTGGTATCCACCCAGTTTACCTCTTTGCTCCTGAGGAAGCCGCTTACATTAGTGGCGAAACGTCGAGTTTATTGTATATCTCGTGCATTTTATTTTTATTTTGTATTGCCTAAAATGTCTTTTGTGGCTTGTTAAAGCAATTCCCAATTATTTCATTGTAAATATCACTTTTCTGATAGTACTGTACTATTTTTTTAATGGCACTGGTGTGGTGTGGTGTGTGTTTCAGAAAAATGTTCCAGTTGAATAGCAACAGAGCAATCAAAGATCGGAGTTCATCTGCAGGACCCTGTATATGAGAATACGCTAGATACAATATACGCCATAAAATAAAACTAAAATACTAACACAGGATCAAAAATTCTTATCTTTCTATCGTACGGTGTATTACTTTATAAAACCTAGCACCTGCCTCCAAGCATAACCGCTCAATTTCCACCCACACCGAGCAAAACGGGGAATCACCGCTTACAACGTACAACCCCCGAATTTATTCAGCGACAAAACGCTCAGTTGTCGTTCCATCTGTCCCCCCGCTTCCCGAAACGAAAAAAAAAAATCAGCTTTCACCGTACCGAATCCCAGCGGAAGATAATATATTCCCTCGTCCTCGTGTAAAGAAATCGTCTCCGTGTACTATGGCGGTGTTGTAATTTTTTCTCTCTCCTATTTTCCGAGAACACCGTCTCTGTATATGTGCTTTTTTATTTCGGGCGCATATGGTCAGAATAGGTAGAGGATGGCCCGGGGCTTACGCCGGAACCGGGACGCATATGGGGACGTTCCACGAAGATACACGAGTAAAGGTGGACTGTGTACGTACGAGGAAGAAATTTGTTTCAATAAAATTTTTCCTCTGGACCTCTTTTTAGATGGAGGAAGAATGGGGAAATATGTACGAAGTGGAGATGTGCTTTTTTGGGGGTTATTAAATTGTGTTTTTTCGTCAAATTTGGGTACAATCATCTTGAGGAAGACGATACATTTCTAGATGGATATCTAAAGAGAATAAAACACTGTTAGTGTTCAAGTACATTTTTTAAAGACCATATGCTAAAAGGAGCACCTCTAGGGACTAACAAATGAGGATGGATGAATTCACAAGTTCTGGACCTTGTCAAGTTGTTGGACCCTTTGGGGTCCTATTATATGCTGCTTGTGAAGATTGGTTGGTAGCCAATCCTGGCAAAACTACAAGGTTGTATGGTGCTCAAGAGTGTGTGGAAGTAACTCATGGAAAGGCAATGACTCCAAGGAACATACAAAATGTTAGTTTTTAGAAAAATTGTGACTGCAACTTCCTGTTAGTGGCCAGGATTTACGACACTATCAATTAAGAAATAGCAGTTTGATGCAAGTTCAACTAAATTTTGGTTCAGAGTGTACCACCCCTCACCCTCCTCGTCCATGCGTTTTTTATCAAAATACATTATTGAATTGATAAGCACGGACTATTCAAGAATTACACGGTCATAAATAGTAACAATACCCAATAAATCCGATAGAATCCGATTCGACGGCAACCATGAAAGGTTCAATTATTCTTTTATTTTGTAATTGGCAAAATTTTGCTGTTTTAGCCCCGAATTAATGTTTATGTTTTAGGCGTGAGTGTCACCGCTGCTAACATCGTCAAAGCGCCGAAACGAGATCCAAAACAGGAGTTGGAGAAATGCGAAAAAGTATTTGGGGATTGTTCTAAGGACCAGCCAGAATCCTATTGCCTCCGCTACGTCGATGGAGACCAGTATTTTGCGCCGACTCGATGTCATGGTTACAAAGCAATATGTTTTGGTTGGCGTAAGTATCGAGTAATTGGAGTAAAATTAGCACCATCATGCGATTAAAATATTATAATGTTGTATATTCTCCGACGTTGGTTTTCCTAAATATATGAATGTCATAATAAAGTTCTTATAAAAATTATTGCTAAATTCCCAAAAACTGATAAGGACTCATGGTCCTCAATGGCGCACAACTTTGGTCAAACTTTTCCCATCATTCTATGGACGACGTTGCAATTCCCTTGGAACAATACTTAAGTAGATTGTCGTCTGAGGTGAGTATTTGCGATATAGTGAGGTTAGGATTTAATCTAGCCTAACTGTATGAAATATGCATATATGCTTCTCGCACATCTTGTTTAGCATTAAGTAACAGCAACGAATACTACCTGCAGTCTTCTGGTTTCGAAGGAACAAGTTTGAACTGGTGGATAACTTAATTCTTTGCTTTAATCAAAAAACAGGCAACTCAACAAACTTGCCAAAACTGATTTAAGCGATTCCAAAGTTAGTTATCTCCTGGTTAACCAAAAAAAAATGAAGATCCAACTGAAAAAAAAATTAGACTCCGCTTCTTGGAAGCGTTATTGCAGGAAAATTCATTTCAAAGAGGAAATGAAACTTGCAAACCAGGTAAATCTCATTCAATGGAGAAAAAGCTAGAGCGTTTATATTCACTACTTGGATCTTCTAGAATATTCTGGCCCGTAACTGTGTTTGATTTTGGGCTTCCCAAACCTTGTCATAAACTTTCCTGCTGAGTAGAGCCCAAAACTCCGCAATGAAGCGCAGTTGGGGTACGTTTGGGGGATTGTCTTCCTCAGGTACATAATTCACGTTATTTTCAGTTAACTAGTTCTGAGTGATTATAACATAGTGACATGAAGGTAGATTGAGCCATTCAATCATCATTTGGATGATGAGTATTAATGGAGTTTATCAATTTAGGTAAACATTTGCAAATATAGACGTTTGCATCCACAGCTTCATCTTTAACTCTCCTAACGTAAAGTCTGGAAATTCTAGCTTGAGAAATAGCGCACCAGACCATAATCTTGTCGCCAAATTTTGCTTAATCGGATAATGTAAAATAGTTCTCATAATCTAAAACACTAACTCTGTTGCCGATAAACTGTTGACGCCTTGATGTTCGGCAGCATCTGGGGATTCTCTCTAGGTGGGTTGTGGTGTATTTGGGACACTTCCTCCTTTTTCGAGATTCTAATCCATTTTTAGTCAAAATTCTGCCAACAGTCCTATGCGTAATTCCAAATTTACGGTCCAAAGTGGGTGTAGACGTCCCAACTCTGTCTTGAGCAGATTGGATAAGTCTCTTTACTTCATGTGAGGGGGCCAAAAGTGGAGGTCGTCCACTTTTTGGGAAATTGATGCATGGCAAACCTTCTTCCCATTCCTTAATTGTGCGGTAAATGGTTGACAGTCCAATATTTTGCACTTCTATCTTATATGACATCTTGTACAACTATCTCAGACAAATCTAACATGATAGATAATCTTAAGACACAATACACACAGAATTAAACGTATAAATTACCAACTTTTTAGGCCGACCGAAATCTTTCCTCCCTCCCACTCCCCTCGTCCCTGGTACCATCTGTTCGAATGAAAACGAAATTAACGTATGTGGAACGTTACTAAGGCTGCGCCCGAATGAAAAAGAAATCTGGTAGGGAATAAATCACGTTCCGTTCTTGCACGGAAAAAGGGAGAGGCGAAATAAAAAAAAAACTTCCTACGTGTGTAAATTTGGCGAGGCACCTTTGTCACGAGGTAGATGGCGATATTTTTTCCGGGACCGACCCGACGTCTTCGGATCAGACGTTCCGCGCGGGGCCCGCACACACAAGGTGACGTCGTCTTCGTTCCGTTGGTGTGGGGCGTCGGTTTGGCTCAGGGGACCCGTCGCTACTAATACTGATAAATTAATCAGTGGCGTACGCATGGGGAGTTCGAGCAGAGAAGAGAACGGTGATGAAAAATTCGATAAGGGTGCTGCGGAGAGTTTAGGTAGATAACTGAATAACGTTCGAGTTGATTAATATTTTACGGCGTCCTGATTTATATTTAATTTTGGTGGGAATTTGAATTTACTTACGTTAATTATATGGGCGTATACGGTTATGGTAATGCTGAGTACGTACCTGTAACAAAAGAGAATTAATTTAATTATTATGTTTACTGTTCAGAACGGATACAATTTCCCGATTACACAAAACGAGCCATTTTATTTATTTATGTAAATATAAATCTAGAGACCGCCAATGGTATATTATTGTGGTGATATCAACATTGAGCATACTTCAACCAAACGACCGTCAAGATTTCCAAATGCTGCCTTGTACGATGATCTCTTCCATGCTGACTGGTCATCTCTCCAAGATTTTAAAGATGTCGATCTCGTTGTCCTAAAATTACTCCAATCCAATCTGGAAGATAGAATTTTCTATGTGTCTTATAACGGACACTGCTCTGACGAATATATCGCTGCTACGGGTGTTCCGCAAGGTTCGAATTTAGGTCCCTTGTTGTTTACCATTTTTATCAACGATCTGCTTCTCGGTTTGGATTATCCCGTCCTTGCTTATGCTGACGACATAAGATTC
>SMLS01062328.1:0-27776 GCA_004785975.1 Popillia japonica | reverse complement strand
TTTTATTAGCTCGAAAATAATAATCTTCTACAAGATTCTTTTATTCTCTCTAGAGCTGATGATTGGCGTGCACGAAATTAAAATGTTACTGCTCAGACCGTTGATGAAATGAATACAATTTCTTAGGGTATTAGATTAGTACTAAACTCATTCAATTCATTTTTCTCTGCGTTTTCATTATTCTGCTAACATAAGCTTTAACCCACGGAAAGGTGTAAAATATAATGCATTTCAAATTGTTGGTAATGACTAGAAAATAATACAATAGTTAAATAATTTTTTAACATTATTTTAGGCGGTTTCATTCTTGAATGCGGTTTTTAATGCATGGTATGCTTTGACTGATATTTTAACAAAATATATGCTGTACCTGGAAACTATTATCTTTTCGACGGAAAAGTGATTAGTACCAGTAAATCATGGATATAGGCTAAACAAAAATCTAACGATGTTAAATGCAGATTTCTAAGAGAAAGTTCAGCAGTTCTTAAAAAAAATAGCGTTGCTTTCATATTTTCAAATTTTTAATAATATTAAAAATTATTTTTTTATACTTTGCTATATAGATATTTAATACAAATTGTATAGGGCCGTATACATATTCACGATTGCTTTAATTACTTAACTAAAGTTATTTAAGTTTAGCCAACCACTATACAATTATTTGATATTCTACAGAAGTATTTCTTAATTGGCTAATATCTACAACTAGGAATAGATCTTGACTGGAATAATCTAACAAGTAATGAATGTTATATGATTAATCCCGGCGACTCACTATGCATAACAAATCAGGAAGTTACGCAAGTAATTATTTAAACATCACGTAGTTCTCTTGGTATATACAGGGTGTCAAATGAATAGTGTTGGAAAATTAAAAAGTATAAAATTAATATCACAAGAAAGGTAAATCCAAAAAAAAGTACGATCGTGTATTAAAATAATGTTTCCCTTAATAAGTACCAAATTTTATTGGGCCCGACATGTGTGTACAAGAAAAAAAGCAACGCTGCAGGTAATCCGTCGTGGAAAATCATTGTCTGATAGATGTTGAATTTTCTGTACGTAATATGGGTGCAGTAAATGATTTTATCCTGTTTCTCCGTAGATTAAAATTATGTCCATGTACTCACAATCAGTAGTCGTATAACTTGCCATAATGTACACATAAGACAACGAATGCCTGTGAATGACTCAACGTTCTGCCTGCGTTGCCCGTCCATAGGGCCGGACTAAGATTGAAAAATATTATTTTCTCGTTACTGCGTAGACATATAGTATTCATTTTTTGGAATTAGGTTTATTCCATGCCATTAGCTTTAACCTCTTTTATTTTCGTAGACTATTCAGCAGACACCCTTTAGTGTTGGAATCATTAATGTAAAAATTCAGAATTTAAACTATAATTTTATATATTATATTTATATTATATAAAACACTTAAGTAAACAACTAGTACCCGAACTTACTTTAAATTAAGCATTTTCATTAATCTTTACAACGTTGAACGACTCAGTGGAGGTATGTATATTTTGATCTCCCCTTATTTTATTTAAGATTTTGTTTAACGTAGGAAATTCTCCATCGTAAAAAAGTCATGTATGATTCTTCTTACCATGTATTTAAATAGTGCCGTCAAATATAGGTAGCACCGCCTTTCTTCCAACTCGTTTTAATGGAGGTGAAATTAGTCCTTTAGCTTTATATACACCAAGAATACGGAAAACACTTGTCTTCGAAACAACTATTATTATTGTTAAATATAAGTTTATAACAATTTATGTATGTTACCTAAACTGTTTCAAATTTTCAGTGTTATCTGTGTTTTCTTTATTGTAGCATTACTACTAACAATTTTCTTGTATGTTCAGTATAACTTGCTTTTCCTATACAGACAAATGTCTACGCCTCCAAGTAGCTCGGCTTCTTGGAGGCGATATTGATAATCCACTGGTACTAGGTTGTGGATCCATTTTTACAAGCAAATAGTTAAAAAAATCTGATTTTCTTATTTTATCTTGTAAAAACACAGAAAGATAATAAAAAAATATTTAACGAAATATTTACTCAATCAGTTGTATCTAGAATATGGCGTTATTAAAATCTAGCAAATTTGGGCAGTGTAAACATGACCGGCAACAAACCAATCGTAAGGTTCTCTTATTAAAAAACAAGGTATAGTACACATAAATAATTCTTCCGTTACAAAACAATTTCAGTTAATGAAAAGTAAGTATCTACTACATTTATAATTGTTTGAATTAGAGTCAATACGAAAAATTCGTACGTCTATTAGATTTGGCATCGTGTTTATAAACATTTACTGAAACTTTTTTCATTCGAAAAGAGATTTCAGGATAAAGTACGACATCCAACAAATGAACGACTTTGTCAAGTCAATGAAGTATTTACATTATCGTTACTTTAAGACATAATTAAGTTTTTCAAGCGAAAATATAACTTGATCTAAAAATAACTTCTACGCGCTATGACTAGTCCTGAACTAATGAAATAATCATTTAAAATTTGGCAGTAGATAGGAAAACGTGCTACAAAATTTGAATCTATAGAAAAATATTAGGGTGTATAGATAAAAACAAAAAAAGTCAAAATGTAATGTGACATTTTACTAAAACCATATTGTGCCTCATTTCGCAAGAAAAATATAAATAGGTTTGTAATAGACTTATTATTAAACATGTAATTATTTTGGTAAGATTAAGTAATTACGGTAAGCATATTTATATAATTTATTTGTATAGTACACAGATTGTTAGTGACCTGATTATGTATTTCCATTGAATACAAATACATACTTCAAAATACTTATGTATGCGTAATGCACTAGAAAGTGCGACATTTCCAAAGTTCTCTATATGCAAGCATTTACATATGTATGCATGTATCTATGTATGTCGCTATATAGATAGTATTCCATATTTAAGTTGCAAACAATATGAGATTAGTCAACCACACAGCTGACATATGAAATGAGTTAGCTTCATAAGTTGTTTCTGGCATACCGCAGGAATACACGGCCACTATGAATTCATTATTTAACATTTATGTCACAGGAAAAAACAAATTTCCTCATAAATGTTGGCTCCCCTTTCACCATTATGCCAGTGTTAAAACTCAATGAAATTCGAGAAGTAAAACATTTACCTTACTTCATCGAACAAAGTAAACACAAGTTGCCTGTGGAGATGACAACACATAACCAACTATGTATTTCTCAAATCTTAGGTTTCTAAAAACAAAAAAACATCTAGCTTGACTGCGTTGTAAATACCTTTACTTTTATTTCTGTGGGAATGTATCAAAGGTAGTTAATAAGAAATTATTCTCTTCAAACTTTCAACGACAAATTAAAATTTCTAGTTCTACCATTCGTATCAACATTTTATATAAATTATATAAAATCTATACCCCCCCCCCTAATTTTTCAAACTTTCATTAGTTCCTCAAAAAAGTAAAATAACGCAAACATGTTGCAATGAATAATGGTGAATATATCTATGCTATATAGATCGTCTCAACCTCCGTATGCAGTATAAGATCAATGGCAACTGTGCATCTCTTACTATCCTTAGTTGCTTGTCATTAACGCTCTTCATTTCCGGTTGCTATGTTGCCACTTATTTACATAAGCCGGTCGGCAAAGGTATCAACCTAATATCTATCTATTAGCGCCAATTACCGTCAATTGTCAGTTTTACAATATTTGTAGTTGATTTTTCTGTTAATTTGTTGATATGGTTATACAAATCGTTTTTTAAGAACGTTGCTATCTTCTTGAGGCGTGCAGAAGGTCATATGTTTTTTTTATAATGGCAATATTTTGAATTACAGTCTTCACGTTGCCGCATAAGAAAGAAAAATTTAGCCGTAAGAAAAAATGTATTCAATTGTGTACTTCACTAAATCTACGAATGTGAGTGCTGTCGTTCACGAACAAGGTACGCTTTGTGCTGTTCAGAGTGTGCAATATATAATAGGTGTGTTCGAACATACAGTTTGTGATTGTTTGCAGATTTATTGTAGTGTGCATGCGCAGTCAGAAATTAATTTCCAACTGTTTGCAATTTGCCCTTGTTGGAACGCTTTAAAAAACAATTCGAAATTTTATTTTCTACTGTAAAGAAGTTGAATTTAAGATACAATAAATCTTTCCAGTATATAGGTACAAAATTTGAGTTCTCAAAGGCGTCGTTTTAAAAAGCTAACTACTAACCTCGAAATTGTAAACTACCAATAATGAAAGAAGCTATGCATGCGTAAAATGCAGACTGTAAAAATCAGCAAATAATTCGCACATTGTTCTGACTATAAGCAAACAGGTTCCAATCTATTGTTAATTTACTTGGAACACCAAATTTCAGTTTGCAAATTGTAGTTTGGTGTATTACTGATAGTTTCGTGTTCTTGTTGGAACAAACCTAATATAAAACAGGAGCAACAAACATCTGCCTGCATCCATCCAGTCAGGATTTACCGCCAGGATTCGGAGATTAGCCAATTTCATACCGTATGAATACTTTTTTCCTTGTAATTTTGTAGGTCCGTTTAATTTTAATTTTTTTAGTAGCATTTGTAGCACTTTAAGTGAATGTATATATATATGATCTGGCAGTGTATTTAATTTACTACATATTACAATACAATAATCTTATACCATAAAATTGTATTTAACAAAAAGATATTTCAAAATCATATCTGGAGAGCTTGATGTACGAATACTTTTTTCCTTAACTGTATACTCTGTCATATATAAATCGCAACACCAAGATGGGGTACGAATTTTTTGAGCAAACTTGGCAGAAACGTTTAACTATTAAAAGATAGCATTGACTAAATTTTTAAAGAAAAAGAAAAAATATAAACACTTTTTTTTAGTAATAGGTTGACTCTGTTTCCCCCTATTGGATACACACTTCTCCACTTTTCGCGGCATCAATTCTAGCAGATGGTCGATTTCCTCTTAAGGTACTGTGACCCAAACAATCCATAATTCGTGCTGAAGAACTTGCAGCCTCTTCGGAGGATGCAGTGAGTTCCTCAGTCTTCTCCACATCCTCGAAACGCAAAGGATTCGGAGATCGGAATGGCCATGGCAAGAGATCTTGCCGTAAAAGTGAGTCTTTCAATTGCCGAAGAAATAGAAGAATATGGGGCTCTACAACCTCGTCTACATATCGCTGGGCCTTCATATTGCCTCGAACGAATACCAAACGAGATCTACTCCCATAAGTTATATCATTCAGAAACAACAGAAAGTTCAACATTGCAATGTGCACCACGTCTTTGTATGCCCCTTATACTATCATCACCAAACAAAATCGGAATTCATCACTAGAGACTACTCTACGCCATTCTACCTTCCAGTGAAGTTGCAACGGACACCACTCCAAACGTTGCTGTCGGTGTTAGCTCATTAGTGGTAACAGAAGATGTGGCCGATACGAATGCAAGTCAAATGCTCTGATTCCGCGCTAAACCGTTCGAAGTGTGACGGAACGACCTTTATTAGCTAGCCATTGGACGGATATTAATCTGCTACTACAAAATCAGGTGGTGATCCTGCACCCCATTTGTTCTTCTTCGTCTTCCTATTCCTCTTCTACTGCGTTCTGACTCTTGCTAGTCCATACCTGATAGCAGAGCACAATGGTGGATTGATTTCAGTTAAGATTTGCAATCCTTCTGTATGAAAAGCAAATTTTGCGCAAATGAACAATACGATCCGAATTCGTTTAACTGGCGTTAATTTCCATATTGGCGAACTCTAGCTATGATCACACTCTCAAACCAACAATCACACGGGAAAACGGTAAAATACCGAACAACATCTCAACAAATATACTACTAACACGATTGTCAAAAAAGACTGAAGAAACTGACACATAAGCCATTACCACTTGATCAATTTTTCTGAAATTTTAATCCATTGCCACCTTATAGTAGTTAAACGTTTCTGCTAAGTTTGGTCAAAAAATGCTTACCCTTTCTTGGTGTTGCAATTTATTTATATATCACAGAATATACCTAATTAATTCTAATTTAGTGTGTTGATATAGCATATTTCGCTAAACATAATATTTTAGTGTTAGCTTTTTCTTGAGTAGATATATGACTTTCACTGTATCCATAATCAACTTATACGGATCAACAAATATTCTTGTTTATTTTGGATTCTAATATTTTAAATGTAAACTAATGTATTAAAATTGTATGTTGACAATCACACAATATCCAGTAAGTGTAAATTCGTGCACATTTTAACCATTTTTATTTGTTACGCCTTCACATTAATAGCATTCTTTTTGAAACAGGACAACTAAATCTCTGTTTAATTAGATGGCATAAAAAGGTGTACAAAAGTTACTATCAATTGACGATGGTCTTCTGTTAAATCCTTTGCGATGTTTAAACACTATTACATGCACTAACGCCAGTTGAGGTCCACTTACGCAAACTAATCTGAATTAAAATATGTAGAATAATTCAACTAACTTAAGTAGTAAACGCTTCCGTCTCTAATCGTAATGAACTGGCATTGCGCAAAAGCTGTTCTTAAGCAGATTATATGATATCTGTCAATAAGAAACAGTGTACCAGAGTAGAATTAACTGAGGATATTTTCATGAAAACTGTTTTCATTATGTAAAATTCATAGAATAGGTACTGAAAAAGGAAACGTGAGATTGTTACATTACACTTTTTAGAAGAAGTCACACATGCACACTACTGCCTATTATGATATAGCATGGCTTTATAAGTTATAAGATGCATATGTATGTATAAAAACAACTACATTACTAAATGTATAGATAATCTACTACTAAATTACCTGAGTATTTGTATTTTGAAAACACTTACATGATTAACGTATAATTATTAGTATCATAACAACATTGGTAGTATAGTTTATTTTTGAAACATAAATATCCTATTCGCATAATCATAAATGTTTAGTATACACGCGGATAGCTGTATGGATATAGTATATTGAACAGACTTATAGAGGCCTGAATGACTAAGCGTATTGAGGACACATTAGACTAATTTGCGTTAAATTCCATTGGCAGGTTAAAAAACATATTTGTATGTACGAGGATGGTGCTATAATAATAGCAAGACTGGTATTATGCCTTCTTCAGAGTGTTCAGAGAATTTTATAAGATAAATAAATTAGACATGAAAGCCTTATATTTAATGTAGGTACTTTCCTTCAAGTAGGTTTTGATTTGACTTTTAACGATTATTACAAATTAATGATTGAATTGTCAGTATTTTGCGTACCCATCGAAAAAATGAAAGCGGAGCAAAAATATATATACGACGAAATTTTGTGTTCAGTTGGGTAAACCACCAATTCAAACTTTTAAACTGATTAAAAATGCATGTTCAGATAATACTTCATCAGGATGTAGTGTTTGAATGACATAAGAAGTTTGTCGCTTGTGAATCAGTTGAAGATGAACCTCTCCCGGTCGACTACAAACTGTGCGAACTGACACAAAAATTGCAGAAATTAACGACTTGATACAAAATAATCTTCAAATTAATATAAAAGGAATTTCTAACATTGTCAACTTGTCTTGCGGTTTCACTTAAAAAATTATTTGTGAAGGTTGAGGGTATCGGAAACTCGCCACAGGATGGATTCCAAAAGTAATGACCGATGAACAAAAGCAAATCGAGTGACCATTTCTCAGCGGTAGAGAAGACAATTGCAAAGTAATGCACAGTTTTTAAGTAATGTGTTTACATGTGACAAAAGTTGGTTTTATCATTACGAACCTGAATTGAAATCTCAAAGTATGCAATGGAGGCATAGAGGCAGCTCAAGAATGCAGAAAACCAAACCTGTTAAAAGCGTTGGTAAAGTGTTGCACCTGATTTCTTTTAATAAATGTGCTAGAACACACAATAACTGAGGAGTACTATTCTAATGTACTTCGAGGACCTTTAAGGCAAAATTCATTACCGATAGTTAAATATTAAAGTTCACCATAAAAATGAATGTCTAGGCTAAGACAATCAACATTTATCTAACGAATTAAGATACTTTACTAGTAATAGTACTAGTACTATTTTACTAGTAGAAGTATCGCTCCTTCCGTCAACAAAAAAATGAGGCCAAAGCATCGAATTAGTTTAAACTTGAGATCATGTAATAGAATTAATGTAATGGAAGAAAAAATAAGTAAGTATGTATATTAATTAGTATTATGTTGCGGTCTGTAAAATTTAGGGGAGTATAACTGATTAAAAAATCAGAAAAATATATGTATATTTTTTGACACAGACCCCTAAAATAATGTCAAATGCTGGAACCGTATCGTGCTAGAAAAAGAAATAATAACTTATTGTATTCGTAGCAAAGTATTTACATCTACTAGTAAATCAATAGGAGGTGGAAGAAAGTCTGACTTTTCATTGGAAATTATTACTTGTTGGCATTAACAATTGTACAATAAACCAATTAAGTAACTTGTAGGGACGTTTGAAAGACATTAATTTTGTTTTTATTATTTATGAGGTAGATTCAATCAATAAACGTCCGAGCGGTAGTACATATGTATTAAGCGGTTTATTTAAATTAAACATAATTGCCATTACTACACAGACACACATCCCACTGCTTCACAGGACCCTGTACCGGTGTCGTGCCACTTCTGTAGCTTTTAACGGAACCATGTCAAAACTGCCGACTGGACTTCAGAGTCCGACTTGAATCGCTCTAGCTTGAGCGCCTTCTTCAATGGTCCAAAGACATGGAGGTCACAGACTGACAAATCCGGGCTGTAATGTGGGTGCTCTAATGCGTTCTACCTCTTCCGCGCTGTCTGTGACCTGATTATGTTAGCGATATGGGGACATGTGTTATCGTGAAGAAGAATCAGGCCATCCGTACGCACCTCAGGACGTTTTTTTTTTTTGTGGCTGTACGCGGACGAGTCAAACAGCATTGATATTAATATGAGAATTTTTCAATTCAAGATGTAATAGTCCACGGTGATCGAAAAAGAAGGTAAACATAAACCAGCCAGAGGAAGGTTGAGTTTTGAATTTCTGGTGCCTTGGAGACGACGTATGTTTCCACTGTATACTGTCACGTTTCGACTTAGGCGCATGATGGTGACAGAGCAGTGCGGTTGGGTTTGTGTTCTTCAATCAGTTGACGAGATATCCATTGTGCACACACCTATTTTCCACAATGGCTCCTCGCGTAACAGCGCCATTGGCGTCCCTCTTCGCATGCCGAGGTGCGTCCGGCACTGGCAAATCTGTTGTCGATTGTCGTCCATGACTGAACTTTCGACATCACTTCACGACTGTAGTTTTCCAAGGACACTCGCCATAAAAATCTTGCATTCTCCGATAAATTTGAAGAGGGGTGTGGCCCTCAGCGTTCAAAAGCTGTATTACTTCGCGGTGATCGGTTTTGGACGCTCCAACTATACGCCCTGCCATACTGAAATGCGCACCACTACGTACTCTCCGAATATTACGAGTCAGCTGCCACAGTAGACACCTACATTACCAGCGGCCGTCTTATCCAACTTTCTGTTATAGCAAAACTAACATTCGTGCTGCAGCGATCGAACGTGTATTTATTGAACCTCCCTCGTAGGTTTTAGTACCGTACTGACACAACTTGATAACGATTAATGTAGAAGTATATATGCAACATACGTAGGGCAGTTTAACTATATATTTACAAGACTCGGAATTGACTGGATATCTAAGTTATTTTATACATTTCTATAACAATTATTCTTTCGTCATTGATTAAAAAAACAAATATACCTTCACATACATATATGAGTCAGAGTCATTAAAAAAGGAAACAATACATTCATTCTCACGATAAGCTACGGAAATTAAAGTTCATTTAACCTTAACTTTTAAAAACTACAGACAGCTATAGACGTCATTACTTGAGATTATATGAAGTCATTTAAGCCATAAACTTAGATTATATGTGATCATTATCAATTTGAACTGGAATTGTATCGGCACCAACTAAATGAGTTACTCACACAATTCTGAGAACAAATAGTGAACACTTTTCTGTTAAGTTTTCACAAACGATAGATAATATTGTTATAAAATAATTTTAAAACGTAGATATTAAGCGGAATCATTTTATTTTTCAGCAAAATTCCGTCCGAATCTGTTTCAGTTGTTGTGTATCAATACTTTAATATACATAGATTTGGCAAAATAATATTAATATATTTAATGTTAATTATTACTGTTTTTCGGTAGGTTATTTTTCAATATTAATTATTATTTCTACGTGACACTTTTATAAAATTGGGTCACGTAATAATTACTGGTTTTTTGATATACAAGTATGATACTTGTATTATAGTAAAAAATGTCTAAATGGTCACTACTCACTAGTAATCATTCGTTTTCTCCTATTACTTTTCCTTTATAATTCGATTGTGGAAATCATTCGATTTCGTTTAGCAATAATAATTATATATCATTATTGTGAATTGTATACATATACCTATGTAGTAACGCAGTTTCAGCAGAAGTTTTTAATTAACAAATATAATTTTCCTGATGTAATATTGACATTTAATTATTAATTAACTGTATATACTTGATTAATATCGTATAATTACATGTTATATGAATGATGCCAAAAATAAATTATACTCAATTTATACTTCATAATATGCAGTTGCCAACTCTAGGAAATCTATTCGTAAAAAGTACAAGAACTCGCTAACCACATCCTGAATTTTAGATAAACATTTAAAATGTCATATCATTTATAGTCACAACTGATTACATCTAAGCTATATAACATGTAAATGCGGCTGACGTACTATATTTAGTCAATTATCATTATCTTGTATTAGAAGTTACTAATGCAACTCGAAATTTAGATTTCATTCATTTATGGCTTTACCTCAACTACGCAAACTTTCAGTCGTCCACAAGGGATACTCTCGTCATAATTGTTTATTGTTTAATGAGTTGTCGAAACCAAAATATCTTGCTCTCTATATATCCGCCTATCGCGTTTAGGTATGCGTCTCAGTAACTGATAACAGTGATATCTATCTCTAAGAATATCAGGGTTGTACGACACTGTTGACATTAACTATTTACAAAAAATATATGTAATATTAATTAATTTTCAAAATAAAGACACGAAATTAGGAATTTAAATTGGCATTAAAAGAAGTTCCCCTGTCATTATACATAGCATAGATCGGTTGTAATATTGTTCATGTCACGTCCTTGTGTAGCTTCCTCTAAAATTTATATTGCTTCTTGTTTGTAGTTGTCTGTTCATGTAGCGTTTGTAAATGAATTACAAATTTTCGTCTTCATTAATTAAAAACCGCAACAAGCAAGTTTCTACAGTGCGAGTCTGTAATCTGGAATAAATTCAGTAAAGCGAAAACAGTCTGTTTTCCAGATATATACTCGGACACGTCGATTATTATTTTGAATTGCCCATTTTTTTATATGAGAAAGTTTTATACAGTGTGTCCCAAATTTGAGATATGACGTCACTGATAATTTTTTAAAGCCCTAATTTTTTTATAACTATTCTTAAATGGTATATCAAATTACACATGCGTATCAAATTTCAAGTTTTTATTCCTTGTCATCAAAAAGATATTTAACAATAACTAATTCGGTAAATGAAGAAATCTGATTCACCTCAATTGTATCTCTTCTACAATAAATGTTCAAAATGTCCATGTACTTCTTGACAATATCCTAAACGTTAAACGTAATTAAAACTAATTTTGAACATTTCTAATTACTTCAGTGGAAATTTGCTTACACTCCAGTCTTATTCGTTCTTTCAACACCTCAATATTTTCCGGTTTGGTTTTAAAAACTTTGCTTTTCAAGTACCCCCATATTTATGACCTTGTTTTTGACATCGAGATAAGACGTCAACCTGGTTTGACAAAAAAATGATAAACAAAAACCCTTTGACGTGCCATTTTTAAACTTCATAACAAAAAGTTTCGGATCAGATTTCTTCATTTTTCGTATCGGTTATTGTTAAATATGTTTTTAATAACAAGGAATAAAACCTTGAAATTTAGTAGGTACGCATGTACCTTATTGAGATACCCTTTAACAATAGTTATAACAAAAATAGAGCTGCCATTAAAAAAAAATAAATAAAATATAAAATTTTCTCAAAAACAACAACAACAAAATTTAAAATACTAATCGACGTGTCCGAGTATATTTCCGAAAAACAGACTGTCTTCGCTTTACTGAATTTATTCCAGATTACAGAGTCACACTGTATAAAATTTTACTATGTTGATCGTTTGTTGATATTTGAGAAGTCGTTAATCTGCAACTTGAAAACACCGCTTCTCTTGAACTTAATAGGCTCTTCCATAGATTTGTGTAAATTGTATTTGTAACAATGCATTAAAAAGTAAGGTACCCTTTTTTATTTTTAAACTACGTAAGTACAATTATCCCCCGCTATAGCGCCAAGATACGTTCTTCAAAAATCGACCGTAAATTGAAATGGCCGTATAGCAAATAATTTATTTTCATAAAAAAGACGAGGAATTCTATTTTCCTTATTTTTTTAGTACAGTGCAACGCATTATACATATGTACACTTCACAAACAATATGATGCCATCCCACATAAGTGGGGGACACACGTTCGAGCCGTATAGCGAAAAAAATTGAAGCTGTGAATGGAAATATGTCTGCGATTACGTAAGGCCGTTATAACGAAATGTTTCACAACGAGAAGACGTATTGATTCAAATACAAACAAAAATTTTAATTTTAATTTAGGTTTTACGAACATGTTTCCGTTTCTCTATTGCACTTTTTTCACGTATCTACTGCTCTTGTCGTAAATCTAGCATTATCTACATTGTTAGCCTCGCATCTTCGTCACATTTGAAACAAAATACGTATTGTTATCTTTTTATTGCTTTTTTATTACTATAACTTGATAATTTTATGTTGCGGAAAGTATTGTGCAGGCCTATTGAAATGAATGAATAGATGAAATAAAATTCATTAAATTAGTTTTGGTGCCAATTTTATATAGGCAATTGTCTCTAAAATAGAGTACTCTTTTTATTTCAGCTAGGTTGCTGTTTCAACTTAAAAACAGTGACGTAGATACATACGTTTAATTTGCGTACACGTTTCATTATGTTAATTCTGTAACCTATAAATTAGAATTCCCGCACTGTAGATTTTCTTGACATCCATACTAAGAGGATCTATTATCGCAATTGACATTTGTAAAATGTAAAGCACGAAGAGGCAGCTGGCTAGCTAAAAATAAATCTGGGCTTATTCGCATTGCCTTCTCAATTAATTTACACGTCTTGTATTTATCAAAACAGTGTTTACGTTAATGGTATAACCATACAATTTCAAATCATTATCATTACATGTAATTAGATAGTAAGCACGTACCAGAAAAAGGATCGAGAATTGCGTGATAGGCATACAAGTAAAAACTGATCTACACTATATACCACTACTTATCCCATACCACATCAGCGATTTTATTCCAGGAAAACTAATGCTGCATGCCTCTTGGGTATGCATGCCTTTTAAACATATTCCGTAACCCAACATTCTGTTCAATGTGTAGTTAAACATTAAAATATACCAATATGATGTGTATAATAGTATACAACACACAATTTTCTACAAGATAAACATATTTTTCCTTTCTATAGGGTGCTTAGTTTGATCTGTCTGATTTTTAATATACCGAAACAAATAAAAACAGTAGGCGTAGGTTTTCACGACCGGTGTTAACTACGATGGAGTTTTCCTAAAGTTTTGATGAAGGCTTTCACCCAAATATAGAATCAATACAAAAAGTAGTATAAAAGGTACTCGGTTGCTTAAATTCGCAGTTAAATGTTGCACTGTAACTGCACTAGCAAAATTATATCTCAGAATGTATTATCGTAAATTGGAACATTCTTGCACAGACCGTTGTTAATATACTATCTACATACGTATATTTATATTACTAGAAGGATAAAAACAAAAAAATGCAGACTTTCTTTTTTTTTCTCTAATAGGATACAAGCGTTTCCGCAGTATTTTCAGTGAAATTCTCAAAAACAAAACTACATCTATGTACTATATAAAAATCTAAAAACTACATTATAATTAGACTCGGTAAAGAGGGGTAAGTTTCACTGCCGTGCGGAGAGCAACGTATATAGAAGGATGAAGGTCGGTTCCCGGAAAATGTGTCGGTACGTTTCGGAAACAATCTATTTCGAAGAAAATAGAAAACGTAATAACGAATATGTCGGATTTAAAATACAAAGGCGATCGAATTAAGGGTGTACAGTGCGACAGCTATTTGACATGTACTAGCAGGCTGAAGTGTCAACGTCACTTAAAATTATAAAACATTATTCTGCATACTATGGCAAACTATAGGGCGAACAATGATAGATATAGATGATTAGATATAAGTGTTTCTTTTATTCTATGTAATGTCCCCAAAACGTACATTTCATGAACTGTGTCCCAATGTGCCTGATCCACCACAGCCCATTACTACGCGTTTTGGGACAAGATTATCTAAAGGCTGCATTTGACGACTGGGAACATTTTGATGACGTACAGAAGCTAGTTTTACAATTCGATTCGAGACATGCCGAAGCTATCAAGAAAATCCCGGAAATGTTTCAAGGCAGTTAAAACGTGATTTAGAAACTATTCGCAAGAACTACTATGGACTAACGGAGGAAATTGCAAAATTTCAAAAATCATGCGATGTCGTTTATGGATTCTGTTCAAATTATGGATGATGTTCATTCCCATCTACATATATGCAGCGAAAACCGAAAAAAATGAGTGTGTAATAGGAAAATTTGAAAGTATTATCGACAAGGATTCAGATTTTCTCATACTAATTGTAAGACAAATTTGTGAAGATGTAGACCGGTTATTTTCATAATTAAAAAGTATTTATCTGCATGGCGTACTGATTTGACTGAAGCAAGTGCTGTGGAAACATTTACTGATTCAAATATTTAATAGATTCCACCCAGTTTGCTATTTCATTCTTAAAACAGTAAGTGTTTCAGCACTTTATATAATATATTTTTTATCATTCTTTTATGTGTAAACATTCATATGTCCGCACCACGTATGCTCAGTCATGATAATCACGAACATAGACGATGCGAGTACGCAAACGTTAGTGCTCATCTTGATATGCTCCTCTAGGTTGCTCTCCGTACTGCACTGAAACTTGTCCCTCTTTGCCGAGTCTAATTATAACAGCGTTCATTCACAAACTATCACTTATACTAACACTCGGGAAACTGACATAATATTGTAAAGACACTATCGAACGATTAACGCTTCTTGGTTACAGTAAATAGCTTTGCACAACTTTTCAATTTATCTTTTAAGAACGTAATTTGGTCGTGCGTTGCTACATAAATACTAAACAAAATATGTGACCAATTGCATCAAACAAGACAATAACTCGATGTTAATCTGGCATAAAATAGGCACAAATACGTTACTGTTAACTGAAAAACAAAGTGGTTACGCCTACACTGGCAAAAATCGAAGATTTAAAAAACCATGTTAAAATTTCAACCTACAAAATAACATTTCAATTCTTATCCACCCAACCTTAACGAAAAGACGCCATCGTTTTTCAGGAGCAAGTTGAGTTGAATCTACGTCTAGTTGTGATGTATGTTAACTGAGGTTTTGTTTATTAACTGTATGGACCTGCTAACTGTGTTTAAGAAAATGTAGATGTTGAAAGATGGAAGGCATATTAAGAAAGAGGAAAAATTCGGCGAAGATTCAAGTTTCTAACGTCGGAAAAATACAACTAATTACTAAGTAAACTTTATAATCTTTTCAGACAATACTGAAAATATTTATATCTACTTCAAGAATTAAAAATAGTTCTCAAATACAAAATGGGTATCAATTATTGTAAATATACATAGTATATTGTAAATAAGATAAATTTTGAATTTTACTGTACACACTTTATTTGTAAATTTAATCACAAATACTGTGTGCACACAAAGATTTAACTTTATGACTGTTATTGTTACTGAAAGTTATAAATTTTAAAGCACAACCAATTTAGTGTAACCATGTGTTTAAATAATATTAAAGAGATCCAAAGTAAGCCACATATTGTTCACGAATTTTGCATTTCATTTGCAAATTGTACAGTACATACAGTGAAGCTATAAACAAGTCTTATAAACCGAGATTTTCTTTGTATGTGAACATTATTAGCTATTTCAGGTCCTAGTTAAACTTTTAAAATAGAAACGGAGTAGGGCATAAAACTGCAAGTATGCAGTCAGATGAATAAAACTAACATACATAGTACAGTCAGAGAAAGAACAACAAAGGTATTTGTCACAATTACATATTCCACTCTCAGTTAAACTACCACATGAATGTCACATATAATTGTTTTAGATATTTACTGCCTATGTTGAACTGGTTTGGCTGCGATGATATGTTAACTTAATATGTTCTCTCTCTATTTATGTTTAATGTATACAAAAATATTAACAATTCTTTATTTGATTTACTTGGCAGCTTTCTACTATAATTTATTACTTTACATATGACGGTCCAAATAAAGTGTAGAACACAAGGAAACTACAAAGCCAGGCAATATTCAAAACTGTAAAATCTGGTCTGCAGAAAATCCAAAAGAAATCGTTCAGCTCTTCTTGACAAGAAAATCGCCATTTCGTGCGGTTTTACTGCTGATTTTATATTCGTCCGTATTTGTCCGAGAAATTACAGAAGCTGCCACTCAAAGAATTGTTGACCAACGTCTTTCAAGATCCTGTGTTAAACCCACATTTCGCATGGCCACCACGATCATCTGATATTAACCCAGCGTATTACTGATGTGGGGTTATTTAAAAAGGGTAGTTTTGAGAAGACGACCAACAACGCTACAAGAATTAAAAGACAATATTACGGAGCAAATTGGTGCAATTAAACCAGAAATGTTACGCAATACTGTGTACATTTTGGAGGAAAGGTAATCTTATTACAACAAAATGGAGGTCATATTGAGCAATTATCGCAAGTAGTTTTAGGCATACTAAATCCCATTTTTTAAGTAACTAGATTTCATAGATTTTTTGCTATTAACTTAATTTGTTAAATAATGATATTCGTTTAAAGTATGTGTATATTCCTTATTTTATGATAACCTCATATATAAAAAATATAAATTTAATCATACATACGTATGTCAGTTTGCACAGTAAGTTGGCTACTTACACTTTTTGAGAAGAATGTTGGCGATAGGAATATCTAAGCAGATGTTTTAAATCTTAGCGAGGTAAACAGTCTTCGTAAACGAGCTAAGATTATTTACTTATTATTATTACAAAAATAAACTGAGTACAAAACAAAGTAAAGTAATGGCAGAAAATATACTAAGTGAATATTTCATCGATAATATAGGTGACTACTTCTTGAGCAAAAAATCAGTAGTGGATACCAGATTGTCATGATAACTCAAGGTGTAACATATGCTAAAAGTGAAAGCCAATTCGTTAGTAGGAAATTTCAAAAGATTACGATAACATGATGTCAGAGACCAAAACCTTCTATACTAACATGACACGATCAAAATCCATTCTCCCATATTGGAAACTTGGGCCGTGGAACCATATGATGTCATTCAAATGTATGTAATCATCAGTCTATGAGACGTAGTCATTTATAACTATTACTTAATTACAACCAGTTTTTAGTGGATAAGCACTACACACGTAAGCCGAAGAAAAATTCAAACTGTGAGTATAAATGATGCTAACTTACAAATACGACAAACACATATTTATGCATGTCTGCAGTTGTTCTAGAATTTTGATCTGTTGTTGATCTACGCAACTGTAACAAAAACATTGGAAATAGATTATAATACAAAGGAATAGTGTGGTTCTTTGAGTAAATAACAGTGGACGACAACAGCAGTTCCAGAATACATTAGCACTACCTTACTACTAAACAATTTAGAGGTTCATAGTAGCTAAATACATACCTACTCAATATTTCTTAAATATATGAGTGTAGCCACATGAATTTTATAATATATAGTGCTTATCAGGACTACCCCTAGAGCGGATACAGTGTATTTAAGTAAAGTTTAGAGAAAGGTTGTGCACAAAAAACTTGGGAATCGTAAAATATTAACGTATCTATGTATTCTAATAACTTATTACTGAAAAATTGACTTAACTTAAACTATTTTTAGTCTTGTAGTGAACCACATCCAGTAAATAATTAGGTAGGATTAGTACTTGTATTGGCGCTTATGAATACGCATCACAGATAATAAGACCAAATAAAGATTACAGTATCAAAGCTATTACTCAAACTATACAATCAATTTTTATCTTCAATGTATTTTGTATTAGCAACAAATTTCAATGACAGCATAAATGCAATGAGAGTACGAGGGATGAGATGATATATAAAAATTCTCGATAATTCGATAATTAAGTATAATTCTCCCAAAAACTTGATTAATGTTAATAACTTTAGTAATTACATTACGGTTATCTTAAATTTGAACAGTCTAGATAATATGAGCACTGTAGTTGTAGGTACCACACTATTATGCCTCGTACACACCTAGGCTGCAACATGTAATGCAACGTGTAACGCAACGCGTAATGTAACAAATGTGGATGGATGTTGCGCGGATGGATATTGCAGATGGTGTTGCACCGAACGCGCGCTGACGATCCGCGCGATGTCGGTTTTTAGCGCGCCATCAAAGGAATGTTCGGTTGCAGTGTGGACGGAAATTTTGCTAGATAGTGTGTACGTACGAACACGCACAAATGCTATTTGGGATTTGAATTTATTCGTTTATTTTCTTCCACTTAACACTGTCATTAATAATACTTTATAAATTCTATAGTCGTATAGTCGGCTGCTTTGATTTCTATATATTGTTTGTTTAGGAAAAGAAATTTGAAGGGTTTAAACGTTCACAGTTAGAATCACGCAGTTCTACTGGTGCGCTTGGAGTAAAAAGTATATTACTTAATTCTGTGTAACAAAATTATCTCTTAATTTATTGCCAATACAGTAAATAATTCTGTAAGATTGGGACGAAGAAAATACACTTTTGCTAATACGGTTCTATGAGGAAAAAGAAAATTTCTGGAACCCAAAAAATAAGGATTACAAAATAACTAATTTAAAGTTAGATAGTTGGGATCAAATAGGTGAAGCTATGGGTACAACAGGAGAAATATGCAAGATAAAGATGGTTAGAGTGTTGTTATGGAACAGACGTGAAAAAGCTAAAGAAAGAAATAGTCAAGGCACTGGTAAAGGTAACTAAGTTAATAAAATGTAGCATACAAACGATCTAAATATGAACTACGCACGTACGAGAGAAATAAATTGTATAATCTTTATAAATAAGTATTTTTTTTAACAAATTTTTATTGGCAGAACAAGATAATTCTTGTAAAAGTATTAAAACTACAACCACATGATAGAATTCGTTCATGCGCGCATCCATACTCGACGAGCACTATGGAACATTTGTGTAAACAAAATGCGCGTTGTTTGTTGCACTGTAAAGTTAAAACCGTCCACGTTGCATTACACGTTACGTTACACTGTTGCAGCTTGAGGTGTGTACAAGGCATTAGGTAATTCTTGTAGCAACTTAAAAAAAGTTAGATTTACTTTGTTTGTCGTTTTTGTATGACATAAACGCATTGTAGTTTGGATCACGGATGTACACAATACATAGGTACCCATCAAAATGTATAGGGTTTTTGATAATAAGTCGTAACTTAAAAAATTAATATTTTCTTTAGTATTTATAATAATGTAAAAATAATACTAGTACCGGGCCACATGGACAACAAACAAGAAACTTATTTACAAACAAGTGCGTGTTATATGTAAAGTTGTATGTGTCATATTACACGCTTTCTTTCGTGTTGGAAGAGGATTTATGTGTAGAAAGACATTGTCAATGTCAATGACAATTGTCGAATTTGGTCAATAAATAACCCACAAGTTAATATTGAACAACTGCTTCGCAATTTAAAAGTGACTTTCTGGTTTTACATCACTTTTTATTATATGCCCATATTTTTTGAACAGATTGGAATATGCTTCGTCATTACGCAATACCGTTGTTGCTAGAACACGACATTGAAAACATCATATGCAGGATGGTGCACCGCCGCGTATCTTCAATCCAATAAAATAGTTTTTAAGGAAAACTTTTGTCGACTGTGTTATCAGCAGGCAATTTCCTAAAACTTGGCCCCTGAGATCACCGGATATTAACGCAGCCGACTTTTGATTATAGAGATACCTACAGGAAAGAGTATCTTTAACAAAACCCCTAATGCTATTCATGGATTAAAGGAGTCCATCACACAAAACATAGCAGGTGTACCAGCAGAGATGATCAGAATTTTGGATTATAGTATTGAAGAGAACTTGCTGTTTGTTCAACAAGAAAATGGCGGCCACATTCCACATTTGCAATAAATGCAAGATTTTTAATAAATCCAATTTCTGTTTCTACAAGCAGGTATTATTAATTTTTACATGACTATTGTTGATAAAAGTATCAAGATTTCAAAATACCACTTACCTTTGAAAAACTCTGTATGTAACGTTCCAACGGATATACTTACATATATGTATGTATGGATTATCTCAATATTAAATAGGTAGATGTACTTAAGTTATTGTTTATAAAACCAATAAATATTTTTAAAACGTATATACCCAATTTTAAATCACAGCCTTTTTCAAGTAGGCGCGGTATTTTAATACCTACTTAAAATAATTTAAGTTTTAGATAAATGAGGGAAATGCAAATGTACTAAAAAAATATTCAACAAAAAACTATATGGAAGTGTTTCTGGTTAACAATGTTGCATATGTACAAATGTAAATACATTTTTCGACTATTAATAATACCATTACTTGTGGAACTGTACTTCAGCCTTTCCTTTATCAAACCAGATAATAAAATAGCAAACACTAAAAGCGTGCTACCTGACTTTTAAATAGCATCTATCAGTTCTGTTTACATATCCAAACGCAAAATGTGACATACCTTCATTATTCAAAAACGTACTTACATTCGATTCATGTTGAACATAGGCGTTAAAATCTATTCAAATGCAGAAAATAATCTCTGTTTTCTGCTTATTAACGTTCTAGGACGATACACTTATCAAACATAAATACGCGTTTGTTATAGAGCCATCGTTTTAATGTAAAGTGAAGTCACATTTGTCATATGTTAAAATAAACAAGCAAAAACCACGATTCTTAACAAGGTCGCATGTACGTAATAAAACGAATGCGACAAGAGCGTGAATAAACGAAATGAAAGACAACAGAAAGCAAAAGCGGAAATAAAAATGTACATACATGAAATACCTTGCTATATTCAGCAAGTCTGGCTGTTCAAAAACCTTGCAGTACAACTGCAGAATACGAACACAGGCGAGTTTCAAACCTGGCCAAGGGTGAGTGTCTTGTTGTTGTTTAGTGGTTTCCGTTACCATGTTAGTATTCTCTCCTTCCGATGAGAAAATTTTATTATTCAAAGCGAACAGCACTATAGAACAGAATCACAATGTTATACACTGTGTTTAGTCACTGGAACGGTGTAAGAAACGCACTGAACGGATTCTAGTAAATGTGTATAGAAAAGAAATTCGAACAAGCACCTTATCGCAGAGGAAATAGATAAAGCACAATGAAAACACAACGACGGCTAACGATGACCATGGTCAATGTCTGTACGCATTGCCCATTTACACAAAGCAGAATTTACAACAACAATAAAACGCCGGCGCTTCTATTTGCACGTATAATCGTCATGGTATTTTTACGAGATACTGTGACGATTGCAAATTCAATTTGTAAATATTAGAGTCCAAATTATTATCTCTATTGTAGATGGAATGTGTACAATACTCTTATCGACATTATTACGAACGATTATGAAGTATACTCGTTTAAATGATGCGTACAGATATAGAATTGGTGACTCGAATGCCGGTCGCCGAGATTCAAACGTTTCAACTATTGTTTGACTGTTTTGAAATTTGGCGGTCACCGATACAAGCGACGCAGACGGCGCGCGTAAAGTAAACGCACGCTACTAGGAGTTTTCTGAGTGTGGAAAACGAAATGAATGAGGTAAGACGGTGGCGGGAGTGTGCGCGTTCGTAGATACTACATGCTTCGAACATCGTCGCAGGTGTCAATCAAATCTAATAAATTTCATAAACAAATGATAATGAATGTTTTAGGAAGCATTTCATCATTGATTAAAAAAAATTAATTAATCTGCTTGCAATTTTTTATCAAGGTAGTAGTAAAAGTTTCCTTCCACGTAAAAAGTTCAAAAATTAGTAGGTACGTCATCATTGTCCGATACTAACAAAACAACTAGTATGCAATAATACTACCTAGATAATACCGCGAAAGCAAAAATTATGTTGATAAAAGTTTGCCCTAGTACAGAATATGTGTCACTGCTTTTGAATCCTGATTAAACTGTTATGTGTCACATTCACATTACTATATTTGTCAACATATTTATGTAGTTGCAAAAAGTGATTTACATGCTCGACTAATATTTTAATGAATGAATAACAAAATTACAATAACTGTTGAAAATGACTCTCGCCTTTTTCAATGCACGGAGCAACGAAGTTCGAAAAATCCTCTTTTTTAAATAAGGGCACACAAAGTTGTTCATAATAGTCAAATCAAGCGACCTCGGGCACACTCAAGTTGCGTACGCAAACTTAGCAGTCGATCCTCAAAAAATTCACAAAGAAAGGCTATAGTTTCCATATTGTATGTGTTGTTTGTAGCGTCGTCCTGCTGGAAGTTGCCGTTTTGAAGCTTATCTTCGTGAAGTGGTTCCACAAATTCATTCAAAATGTTATTCCTGTATATAAGTCTCTGCATTAACGGTAACATTGAAATAAATCAGGCCAATTAATCTTCTACAAAAGACTGCAATCCAAACACCGATTTTTTTTCAATATGTAGTGGAGATTCAGCAAATAAAATCAAATTATTAGTGCTCCATATTCACATATTTTGAGAATTTAGATATGTACCCTGAAAAGGGAGGCCATCCGAAAAAAATATTAAATTTAACAAGTCTTTATTCATTAAACTAATGAATCACCGACATTACGCACGAAGGTCGGGGTGATCTGCTTGCAAAAAGGAATGAAAAGATTGTATTTTATGTGGATGCACGTCCATGGTTTTCATTAAAATGCTTTGCTTCTGATAGTTGCAAGGATTTTGTGGAGCTGTGTTCCATATGATCATGAATATCAGCAATTAATTGTTCAGTACGAATAGTTGGCCTACCAGCACCTTCTTATGCGGTACAGATCCGGTTTCGCGAAATAGGTATAGGTATACGTACATCAATACAATGTGCAAACATGGTAAGGCGCATGTACAATTCCGCTAAAATCTGGAGAATGCTCACGAAAGTTGTCCAAAGATAAATGCTGACTGTATTGCATAATTCCAGTTGCTAGCATACATGTTCTAAAACAGGCTTCAATCACAAAATGAAAACCGTACTTGAAAAACTATTTACATTGCAGAGAGAAAATATATTGACAAATATACTGTAATTAAGTAACAGTTAAATTGACAGTTCTATGGAATAAGCTACAATAGGCATTTTCTATACCATGGTAAACTTTTATGCATATAACGTTTTGTTAAACTGTTAATTTTCCGTCCATTACTGATGGATCTCAAGGAAGAGAATCGTTCAGATGATTCCGATCTATTTAAGCAGGTATTGACTTACTGTTTATAGGACAATCTATGCTATGTAAACTTATGTTCTGTCTGCTATTATTATTATTATTATATATGTATGTATGTCATTTCGCGGTAGTATTTGTTAAGTATAGCAAAATAAGTATAATTTGATGAACACTATTAGTGATAAGATTTTGTAGACGAGTCCTAGTTGACCAGTAATTTAATGTTTTGTTTGGAAAAATACCGTAACCATATCGTTTATCATATCTACCAGAAGCCAGTAGTGTAGATCAGAAAAAAAGTTGTCATGATCAGAAAAGTAATCCCTCGTAATAATACGAAGAATCTAACGATGTACACTAACACAAGCCCAATATGTATATCAAAGCCACTACAATATGTAAAAGAGTACAATGTGATTTCATCCGTTATTCGTTTCCATTGTCAATTTATTTATAAGAAAGTTCGAAACTGATTTGAAGAAACCAACAAACTACTAACAAATCTAATGTTCAATAAAGATATTTATTACTATTATTATTAATGTCCAAGATTTTCCCGGGAAATTAAATTCATGGCACAAAAAGAAGTGAACAACAAGCTTCCTTTTTTAGATAGTCTAGTTATTGCAAATACACAAAACAACTTAGCAATTGACATCTGAAGGAAAGAAATTCATTACGTTACTGTTTCACATTATCACAAAAGGACTGAAGCGCGTTTTTCGACAGTATAACCTAAAGGTGTGTTATACAAATAAAGACATATTAAAACACCTTTTAGACAATCTCAAAGATAAAGTAGAAATGAGGCAAAAGTCTGGAAATAACAAAATGTATGTAAGGATTGTGATCAAATTTATATATTGGACAAATTACATGATCAATTGAAACTAAATATAAAGAATCTGTAGTTCATTTTCGGTTTAGAAGAGTACAATCTTTCACAGTAGCGCAACATGTTATTAAGAACGGACACCATATCAAAAAGGTCTCAAATTAGAAAAAGCAATTAATTCACCACAAAAACTTGTTGGGTATGAAAGCCTGTGCATAAGTAATAGAGAATCTAATAAACCGAAAACCGGCCTGTTCAAAATCCTGTAAAAGGTCAGCCGTTGTTAACATACGTTAGCAATTAGGTCAGTTTCATTCATGAATTTATTGCTGTTTTGCAAATACTTTGTAGAAGGAATATGATTTAAACGTTAGTGTGTAAAATTTTGACTCATTCGGTATTGGGTTGATAATGCCGACCCATGCATCGTCTAAACACGTGTTCCGAATTAATTTAAAAGTTGTGGAAAATTTATTTGTATATAGCATGCGAGGTATACATCGAAAATGGTCTGAATAATGCCACAAATGAGCTCTTATGGATTTTATAAAAAGCTGCTGGCTAATCGGCAGTAGATCGTGGACTTGTGGTGCCTCAAATATATTAATTAACATCGCAACATCATTTACTGTCGGGTAATGTTGTAACAGAGCCATAAAACCATTTACAGCAAGAGCCGCAGTAGATAGGCGCAAAATATGATATACCTCGGGAAAATCAGAACTCACTACACTCAGTACAAACCAAACAAATTATTTTGTCATTTTATCGGGTTGCGGTTGCTTGTTACTCAAAATTAATCATCTTGCAGAGTCAAAACAGTTGTATGTATCCTTTGGAAAGATTTTCAGCCTTGTAACTCAACATCTTTAAATAGCAATACATAATACAGGAGGTTAAAACCTAAACATTATAAAGATAAATACAAGGAAAATGGTGCAAATTGACACATACCTACACGAGTGCAAAACTAAACATGAATGATAAGACAAGATTAAATCTGTAGTAGTTTTATTGATGTAATGTAACAGCAATCGGTTTGAAATACTTTAAAAAAATCATTTTAAGGTATACCGAGCTTCGATTTTAGACAACGAACTTTGTATTTATTACAGTCAAAAATGTTCTTAATCAATGTACAGGTAATTGTTATTATAAAATATCACCGTACAAGACGTTATCAAAATAACAATTCATTCCTGTATAATAAAAGGTAGTGGTACAGTTTTACTCTTTAATTATAATTGCCGTCAATTAAATCACAAATAAATGTTAACAAGAATAATCACTTTATGTCATTTAACCTAAACTACTAACTAAAGACTGATTAAACCTGTCTCAGCATATGGTTTGTATCACACACCGGTTGCTTATTTTTAATAACTATAACATACGATGTATACCGCTATGCCGAATATAACTATATCTTTTTGACTATTCAAGGAACCAAAACACTCTGGGTTGATGTAATTATTAAATATAACACAACACGTCAGATTCCCTTATTAGTTGCTCAGGTATGCATTTGCGAACAATGAGTCATGCAGACACAGCCGTACATTAAACGTCGTGACTATTTCTGTCAATCATATTTGTTAGTTGCTTATATCGTAATTCTAACTACTGCAAAAATAGATTTAGGTAAATAACCAACAGTTGAATTTAGTTAGACTATATAGTGTATTACTAAAATATGTACCTACGTAATTCGCTCGTAAACTGTATTATTATATTTAATGGTATTATTTAATGGTATTTTATACACGTATATGCGTGTATATTCATTATTCCTACTCTACTGCCAATTTATTCTTGTGACAATTCCAATTATATTTATTTAGATGTGCCTTTAAAATCTGACCGTAGTTCTGGTTTATTACGTTATTATTTTAAGATTGTATTCAGTACATACTTATAAACCCATTGGGTTGACTCATTTGATATTTCTTAAAACTGAAAATAATTTATCCTAAATAACAATGGAATATATACATACACATACGTTTTACATGATTGATGTAATGTTATTTCCTTAAAATGCTAGCGCCATGAAAGTAATATGTATGTATATATATTTCCGCAAAACTTCAATATGGAAAATTAAAAAGTAGTATATTATATATGTAGATTCTTGCAATTTTATTTTATTGGCAACATGTACCTACATATCTTGGTACCTTTCAACACCAAAGTTACTACACTGAAGCCCTCGAGTACAGTCCGGTAACAGTACAGTAATTACTTTTTTTTCTTAGTATTGACTCATCAAATTATAATGCATTTTAGTACAAACACTAACTTATTAGGTAGAGTATCATCGATGCATGAACTAGAAGTATACAAAATTTTTACTTTCTACTACACTAAAAACACAATCATATACTCAGTGATATTAGAAGTGTTACACCCAGAAGGTGAAATTTGTTAAACTTATTTTTTGGCATCAAAATAACTATATCTAAAGTACGCTATGGTAAGAATGTCAGCTTTTTATCATTGATACTTTTTTGCGAAAAGAAATTCTCTTACTTTTCTGCGAAGTAATTCATGTTCATGAGAGCTGATTAATAGGGCTGGGCGAAGTATCGATACATCGTCCAGTACTCGATACCATTCCGGGTATCAATCATTCGATACCTTGGATAACGTTGGTATCGATACCTAAGTATCGATACCAACGATACTTAAGTATCGATACCTACGATACCTAAGTATCGATATCTACGATACCAAAGTATCGATAGCTACGATACCAAAGTATCGATAGCTACGATACCTAAGTATCGATGCCTACGATATCTGGATAAATAATTATGTAGCAAATATACATTATATGCAATAGCTGAACAATAGTACATTTTCTTAAAGGTTAATATAAACTATCGTTGTTCAGTTAAGGCAAGAAAACTAGCTAGGTATAATATATGTACTTCTTTGAAGTTCGTGGAACTTGTAACAAATTATTTACCAAATTGTATAGGAATTCCGCTGAGATTTCAATTTGAGTACTTACCCCAAAATTTAATAGCTGTATATTAGGATATACATTTGGGTGTATTTTATAACAATAATTCCCATTTTTTTTGTC
>SMLS01062327.1:0-12595 GCA_004785975.1 Popillia japonica | reverse complement strand
TAAACCAAAGAAACCAAAACCAAACCTTTCCCCAGCCAACTTTACAGTTGACGGTAAGTGTTTGCCATAACGCTCTCATGTCCGGTATCTGGGTATGATCTGACTGATACTCACCTACGGTGCGCTAATCTGGTCCAGTGCCAGCATTTTTAAAGTTAGAAATTTAAACACTCATCAAAGTTCGCGGATTACCTGTAGAGATCTGGTATTTCCCATTCTTAGTGTACACTTACTAGAAGAACTCAGAAAAGGGCCCACCACTCGGAGAACACGCTTATTGACTTAGCCTTGGACAAGTCTCCACCATGAATCGTTACTATTAGACGCATACTTGAGGACACCTGTAATGATCTCAAGCTATAGATGAACCCCTGAGACCCCCGCCTACCTAGCGAAAAGTAGGTCTGTAGTTTCCCAAATGTCACGGCAAATGCGGAAAGACAACATCTTCAGTCGGTCTACAGCCGCAGACGTAATAATAAACGGCCAGGCGATGCCTCCTGTAATTGGCGCAAGCTGTTGGAGGATGTGAAGGCATCAATTATTAGAGGTGGTCTCTTTATGATTTGGAATTATAAAATTCCATTGTTATACGTGGACGTTTACCGTGAAACGTCAATTTGACATGTTCCAAACGTCAAAAAATAATATGCATTTGATAATGCGTCATTTGATGCCGGCAATTAATTTAGGTATGACGCAGGGAATCTACTTGCCATCTACTTTTCCGGCAGGTGTTAAGATTCTTAACTTTCTACCTTCAAGAAGTAAATAATACTGTATATCCAAGTCTACAAATTGCAGCAAAAGTTGCGCACTGGCAAAAACTGCTGAGCAAAATTATGCTCACGTGTCATTGGTTTGCTGATGGAGGTGCGGGCGAAAAGCCGGTTGCAGTTGTGCTATTGGTTGGTTATTCACTCATAATAATAAAAGTGCAACAGGTTATTACAATCACAATATTAGCTACGGATAGCGCGTTGACCAAACTGTAGATAACGTACGGTCCCGGTTACATAAAAGCGACCACTAATTTGACATTTTGTGTTATCTTCATAAATTTTGGTAAATCAGGCTTTTAAAATGTTATATATGTTGTCAGCAATGACAGTAAAAATTAATTAATATGATAATAAAACGTTAAAGTGACAAATATTATTACAACAACTTTAATGTAAAATCAATCATGTTACTACGAAAATAATTACAAATCTTTATTAAAATTAATACTTTGAAACTCCGCCGTTGTTCTCGATAACGTAGTTTAGTCTTCTAGGTAAGGAAGCTACCAAATTACGGGCATACTCTGGAGTAAAACTGTTCCATACCTCTTGAATTGTATTCCATAAATGCTCAGCATTTCGTGTATAAAAATTATTTCCTTTATTAATTGTCTTCAACATCAAACCCCAAACATTCTCTATAGGATTAAGGTCAGCACTACGCGTTGGCCAGGGCAGTACTGCTACGTTGTGTCGTTGCAGCCATTCTGTTATTGTTTGGGCGGTATGAACTCGACAATTATCTTGCTGGAACACAAAGTTATTTTCAGGAAACATGCCGTTGACTGATGGTAGCATGATGTTCTCTAGAATGTCTTGTATATATTAATGCATTGAACCTGTTTTGAACATGTGTGCAGACACCAAGACCGCTGGCACTCATCCACCCCCAAACATTAACAGAAAAACGGCCGCTTTTTCTAACATTATGGATGTATAGTTCCTCAAAACGAGTGTTTGGTGGTCTATATACTCTAACGTGACTTTTTTGTGCAATATTTAAGTGAGGCATTATGACTTTGTAAGTAATGACACTAACGACAATTTAAATAATATTTGACTTTTTTCATTATTAAGTGACATGCTGTTTACAATAGCAAAAAGTGCCGGTCGCTTTTATGTGACCGCGACCGTACATCAATTCATTTAGGCAGAAATGAAAATCCCCAAGAATACGTTTTTACCAATAAAATATGACAAAGAAACAATTTCCAACGTATAAATACGCCAGAATTTTCTTAAGTTGATTGGGAAACAGTTAAGGATGTGATTACATGAAACAGCATGATATTTCGTTTCTTTTTATTTCACTTTTGCGGGGTTGATTTACTGGTAACTTTAGGGATATTTTTGTAGCTTAAGACATAGACAAGAGAGAGTATAGATCGGCAACTCTCGCTAAATTTTTCGGAACAAATCAGCGCCAGTGCAGGTGTAGTTTAGAAATAACATTCAAACGCGGGCTTTTTAAAAAATTTAAACGAAGATAGGATTCTACAGATATTTGTAGCTCCTGCAAAATTATCTGTAAATTTGTAAGCATATATGGCTACAGATTTACAGAGAACTTTACATTGCGCTACAAACATGCAAAGTGTTCAATTAATATTTTCAGTACGCATAAGCTTCATAATGAACTGTCAACTAGATTGACAAGCCGATGATTGCTATTATCTACCAAAGATTGAATGTTAATGGCAATTCACCGTATTGTCGATACAATTCTTCCAAATAAATTCAAACTCGTGTAGCAAAGGAAGAGTCCAATAGTTTGCATATCTGTTTACTACGCCATCGTTCTCACATATCATTGAACATATTGAACTTTAATTTATAACATACTACAATGTTGTTGGAACACTTCTTGCCTGTTCTGCCTGCTTTGCGCAAGGAGTCAATCATTGAAAAACTGCTGAAGCGGATATCACAGAATCTGTAGTTCCAATTCACTTTGGTTACATCCATGTTGTAGACTTTCAGTCCCTACTCTCTTAAACCAACAGTTATAAAGCTTTAACAGCAAACTTAATTCTTCTACAAAACAAGTTTTTTCTATAAAATTTAAAAACGTTGTCATTTCGTATTTTTATGATGTTTGATGTTGTATCAACGCGTTTTGACATGCAAACGTCAAAACTGTTTGTCAATACATTTTATGAGAACAAATGTGAAATTAGGTTCACAACTGGTGGCGCTAAAGCAGGTGTAGTTTGGAACTATTAAAAATTTTGACCTTGGGTATATTAGTGGACCCCCCGTGGCTTAAGACTTATTGTCTATTATTGTCCTCCTAAAATTCAAAGTTTCTCCCTAAATCTGTCTTTCGCTATTTCGCCCACAAAACACTAAACATTCAACAAAATCCGATATAAGTAAGTATGTATTTCTATAGTGATATTTCTCGATCTCCTGATTTCTGAAACACTTGTAAAACCAGTTAATTGTAAAATTGCCTGAAACTAAAGGTGTTTAGTTCGAACTTAAAAATAAATCTAACTCAAGTTCATGTTAAAACCAAACTCCATTCTTCTAGATTCGATATTCCCTTTGTACTAGATCGTGATACAAGCTGTATGAAACTTTTGTATGTATGTGTATGTAACAGCATAACATTGAATATTCTCCTTTTCACCGGAGATATTAAAGAAAAACGAATATTTCTATATATGGGCGCTGACATTACTACACGTCCACATGGACATTGGAGGTATACACGTCGCCGTGTGCTTTTAAAATGAAACGTCAACATTCCACTTAGACCCAAACATATACATATACACCCATACGTATATACGTTATGTAATGCAAAATTCCTGCAGACTGTCGGGGTGGCCAGGATACCCGCCGTCGTCGGTGTGTCCCGTCTCTTGGTGCCCGCGGGAATGACAGGTGGGGAGTTTTGGAAGAATGTAATTTTGTCGGGACGAGCCTCGAGGGAATTGCGGTCTTCCCTTTTTGCAAACAGTCCGGCGGAGTCCGCTCGTGATGCCCTTAGAATGTGAAAACACACCACACATAGACAGATACACGCGTGCACACATCGGAAACTTACCTGCTATACCTACCTCTTTTTCGGTTTTATTTTAGCTTCTCGTATATCCTTGCAGCGCCGTGTAAGAGTACGGCAATGTTTTCAGAAATGTTTACCTCCGCCTCAAAAATCCATACAACGCACGACGGCGTGCGCTAAAATTGTCTTTTAGAATAGTGGCGAATAATAAAGGTCAATTTTCGAATCTTTTTATTATGCTATTACAAATATTCTTAACAAAAAACAATACTTATTCCGCAAATATTCAATATATTCAGGAATACCTAGTAAGAAAATTATTGACCTTGATTTTATTTTCTGGAGTCATCTAATTTTGATTTCAAATCACTTATAAACTTGTTAACATTTTCTAATTCCCGCTTTCTTTTTCCCAATTCATCACTATTATCAAAAATTTCATTCCTTATTTGTAGAAGAACACGAAAATCTGGAACATCTTTATCTAATTTATGCATATGTTCCTCCAATTCATTTTTCTGTTTAATGGCTTCTTTTATATCAATCTTGAACTCTTCCTCCATACGCTTCAAATCGATGATCTGTTGTTTCAAACTATCCGGATCAAATTCGTCCTCAATCACTGACAGTCTATTGTAAAGATTATCGATGGTTTTCATATAATTTTTCACAGTTTCGTCACGTTCCATCTCCAGTGCTGCAATCTTTGTAATTTGTCTATTAATTGCTTCATCCATTTCTAACTTTCTCTCTTGTAGTGCAAATAAAAGTTTCTTCTCCGAGTTCAAGTCGACTTCTTGAGTTGTTTTCTTTTCGATCAGTTTCTGAAGACTTTGTTTTTTCTCAGTGGATTGATTGATTACAGATTCGAATAGGTATTCGAATGTACTAGAATTGTCTTCTATGTCTTCTAACACGTAATCGTTATTTGCGAATTGTTTTAAATATTCTTCGTAATCGAAATTGGATTCAGCCATAATTCTGGTCTTCAAAGTAAAATCCTTTATTAGTTTCTTTCGGTGTCTCGAAATGATGTGTTATGAGATTCAGACCAGATTCAGATTGACATTTGTATCGTGGCGTCATCATGCCACTGTTTATAAACAATCCACTAGTGTTCAGCCCAATATGGCAATAATAGCGCTTGAAAATATCAACTTAATAAATAAATAACAAAATGCTTGTACTTTATTTGACTATTTGTAGGCATTTTGCGAGTGCTCTTCGGCTGTATTAAAAAAAGGATACCTAATAATTTTCAAAGTTGAATATGCAAAAACTTCATCTTTTCTTTCTCTGTCGGTAATGCAGAAAACAGTATCGTATAGGTAAAGTACGTTAAGTTTGAATTCCAAGTAAAAACATTCTTTTAGAAATTCTGAGATCTGTTCACATTGAAGCGTTAACCTTACCAGCAACCTTACCTTACAGGAAATAATGATTACTTAATTAATAATTTAGTAGTTTACACACTAGTTCTGATTCACTTTGGTTGCATCCATGTTGTATACTTTCGTTCCCTATTCTCTTAAACCCACAGTAACAGCAAACTTATTTTTTACAAAACATATAAAATTTTTTCTTTAAGATTTAATAACACTGTCATTTCCTATTTTATGTTTCACCATGCAAACGTGAAGTCAACGTATATTTGCACTATGACAACCACAAAAAATATTTTGACGCTTGCAACTGTCAAAAGTGTAATAAAATAGGTATCAATCGGTACAAATTTAGAAATAAATTAGAAATGGACGTCAAATGCTGTACTTCTGAACTACACTACTTATTAAGGTACAACTGGCAAAAAATATCTTCAAGAACAACTTTTTATGCTTTGAATGTTTTTCTGCAGTTTGACAGATGTCAAAAATGTGTTAAAAAATTAGAATATCACTTTCTCTTATTACTTGATGCTGAAATAAAATCAGATTCTGTAGCAGTATTATCTCTTTTTATAATTGTTATGGATCTACTATATGAGAGCAGAATAAGCTTTTTTCTTTGTTCTAAATTTGATTTCAAATCGGCAAACAAGCGGTTTTATTCATTTATCGTTTTGCTTCTGCGTTATAGTCTTATTTCTACGCGCTTATTATGTATGTACGTATTTTTATCACGTAACTGACTTATGCAGGGTTCTTGCGAGAGGAGGCTTTTTAAAGGTCGGACTGTAATGGGTAAGGTGGGCAATAAAACAGAGATATTTTTATCTGAGATGCGTGCTGCAGTCACATTCTGATACTGTGAGAGAGCGAGGAAAGGTGAATGTTTGCGAATGGGGTTGTCAAGACGCCCCTATGGCTCCCTGGGGGACAGGCGAGAGGACTTTGGTCGCGGGAAAAGGACCGTAGGCCGCGCGTAAGATGACGGTTTCGAAGCGTCTTCCCTAAAAACCCTATCTACTCGCCCGTTTCTTGCCACTAGTCGCACCTGAGCTCATATACATTTATATAAATAATTGGAAAACTTCAGTACTTAAGGTTTTACTGTTAATTTATACGTGGGGATGGTTTGTTTTCACATATTACGTATAGTTCGATGGAATGGGAGCGTAAATTATCAAGATTAGTATATGTAGTTGCTATACATAAGTAGAGGCAAGATGTTGGTAAATTAGTTTGCATATTTTCTAGGGGTCAGATTCTTTTGGTTGCGTTATAGTATGAACTTGTTGACGCAGTGGACGAGTAATAAACTGTCAACTGTCATCTGTCAACTGCAAGCCAAGAAGAAAGCTGAAAGAGAAGAGGAAACACTGTTTTAAAGACTCCAACTATTGCCCAATCACTTTCTACTGATGAATCCTACGAGAATCCAGAACCGGTTTGCGTTTTCATTAACCTAACCTTCACCCATCGTCTTACAATATGGTTGACCGAAATCTTTCAGTAGTAATTGAATTGTTACTCTAGCTTCAGATTTACCAGTTCCAATAAAGCAGAAAATTTTAATGACGGATGGTGAAGCAATTTTAGGCAATGGCTGCGCTTATATTTACGGGTGCCATTTATTTGGCAACCTGAAGAACAAATGAAAATGGAAAGATATAATTTCACGTGACGTAAGGTAAAGGAGCCTAATAAGAAGGCCTTCCCTAATAAGAGACCCTATGTAATATAGCTTGTGTTGTCATCTAGGGATGTATTATCTGATTTTACAGTTACCTACATTCACAGTACAACAATTGGTCGCTCGGTGTCGCTGAATTCGATAAAACAAATGTCTAATGGTGGAATTCGGGACATTTGTTATACGATAAGTTTTTAAGGTTCTATGTACACACACAAATATTTATTCTCAAAATGGTAAGTATAAGACATATTTAAAAAATGCTATTAGATAGCTATTGTAATGTCCATTGACCTGTGTTAAATACATGTAGGACATGTACAGGTCCTAATAAGAGACCCCCAGGAGCTCCTATTATGAAGAAGGTCTCTTATTAGGTTATTAAGACTCTTAATTGAACCTTCTCCATAACAGAATAAGCGAGTGCTACCAAATATATAAGCCCAGTCTCCTCCAACAATCTTCCCAAACAAACCCAGTGCACGGACTGGAAGTGCAGCCTTAATAACCTCATTTAAATATAAAGATGAGCTAATAGCAAGTTTGGAAAAAACGAGTAAACGTAAATCTCTCGACAGCAACGTCATGAAAGTCACCAAGAAAATTAAACCTAAAGTTTAAAAATCTTCCGAGCTGTAGCAAGCTAATAATGAAAAAGACGACAGAAGTTAGTGATTCGTCAAGTGATGAAAGTGATTCGAAAGTTGTTTACAACCATGAAAGTGATGAAGAAGATAATGATGCAGAGTGTCTATTTTGCTCAAAGCTGTATTCTGCAGACAAACATGGTGAACAATGGGTAAAGTGCACCAATAAGTGTTACCAATGGGCGCATGAAGATGAAAACTCCACTTGCCCTATGTGTCAAATGAAGAAACAATAATATTATTCAGAAAATATGTTCGCTGCCTAGTAAAACACCTAATTTCTCAAAATGAAACTCCATATCTTATTAGGAACAAATTTCGTATAATTTCGTTAAAATTTATTTTGTGTTAAATTTATAAACCAATTGGATTTTCTTTATTTGTTCTTTATAGTAAATAGGTTTTTGTTCAATAGACGTCTTCAAATTCGTAAAAATGTCTTATTCATCAAGTGTTATATATGTATATTTTAAAATCGGTCTCTTATTAGGCTACTTTACCTTATCTAATTATAAATATAATTTAAAAAAAAAACGGACACGACTGCACCATTAAATCCCCAATGTGCAGCGTCGATAGAGGTTAATTCTATTTCCAACTCGCATTATTATTCTACTTATATTGAAAGATGCGATTGGTTGCCTGAACGGAATAAAATTGCCATGTAGCGTAAACAATAAACCATATTGATAACAAGTTGCGGTCGAGTCCTGATGGAACGGAATAGGAAAAGACCGAAGGAGACGAAGGATCTGTAATTGAATGGGCTTGTGCCCTCGTGCCTTGTGTGGGTGTGTGTATATGTATGCGGATGATACCATTCCTGTACGAAACATATACGAAATACAGAGATATAAGGCGGCCGGCGTCGTGAGCGAATATTGTGTTGGGACGTGGGGACCACGGCTATTTGTTTCCTATAACATCAAAAATCGACAAGAATATGTTTCAAAATATTTCCCCCACGCCCAGAATTTATTATAGCGCCGCGGTGTGGAGCCCATGGCGTTGCGGCGTCATGCCTGAAATTTTAAACTTTCAATTTTTCTTTATATATATTTTTTCCGTTTTTTCTTTCCTTTTATCTTTGTATATCTGGTATTTATTTGTAGTATCCTGTTCTGAAAATAATTCTGTTTGCAACGAAGAGTATGTATTTATTATTTACACATAAATTGCACTATGTTGTGCAACTTTTACTGGAAAATAGGCTTTGTTCCAAACTTATTTTTTTTGACAATGAGAAATCAGGAAGAAAATGAAACAATTTCTCATGTTTATCAAAAATTTGCGAATTTTCTGAACAACAGGATACCTACATAGAAATGTCAACACCGGGAAGAGGTAGAAATGTTTTGACCAAGCTTGACAGAATCGTTTATCTATTAAAGGATAACAATTAATTAAAATTTTAAAGAAAAAGAAGAAAATATACTTAAATATTTTTTTTAATAACAAGTTGGTCCCTTCTTATTGGGTCTACACTCTTCCACTCTTCGCGGCAGCAATTCTAGCAGATGGTCGATTGCCCCTTGAGGTACTGTGTCCCAAACAATCCGTTATTCGTGCTTGCCGCCTCTGCGGAGGATGCAGTTAGTTCCTAAGTCTTCATAATGTCCTAAACATGTTCGATGGGCGAAAGATTCAGATATCAGGGTGACCATGGCAAAAGATTGGCATTAGCCTCTGCAAAATGGTCCATAGAGCGTCTTGCAATATGAGAAGGGGCATTATCTTCTTGGAAAAGTAGGTCTTCCAATTGCCGAAGAAATTGAGAAATATGTGGTTCTATCACCTCGTCCACATATCGCTGGGCGTTTATATTGCACCCTATACCATAATCCTCACAGTTTGATGCACGTCTTCGTCTTATCGTCACGTGACGGACATCACGAATTCCCAAACAGAATCGGGATTCATCGCTAAAGACCATCACTACGCTACTCTACATTCCAGTGAAGTCGCAACCCCAGGTTGTTCTTCTTCGCCTCTTGGTTCCTCTTCTCCAGCGTTTTTGACCCTTCCTAGTCCATGTGCGATAGCAGCGCACGAAGCTGGAACAATACGATCCTTATTAAATTCACTTAACTGGCGGTAGTTTTCCTATTGGCATAATCTACACGTGATGACACGCTTAAACCTACAATTACAAGCAAAACCGATAAAATACCGAACAAAATCTCACAAAATCACCTGGCAAGATTGTCAAAAAATACTGAAGAAACTAATAGATAAGTCATTAGTATTCGGTGCGCCACTGTGTGTGTGTGGTGTTGGAGTGATAATACACTGTGACCTGAAAGATCCATTGTGTCCCCCATTCTCGCTGTTTTTACAGCTGGCCAATTAGTCCGATTCCTTTTACAAAGTGCAGGATATCGGAAGACCTCAAATTAGGTAGTTCTCCCTCTTCAATTTCATGTGCTCGTAGGTGCAAGGCCCCTGAGTTGCACAGTGCAGAGCAGTTTGAGAGCAGATGGATGGATGACATCCTCTTCACCATTGCATTTGGCACCCTTGGTTATTCCGAGCCTGCTTAGATGTCCGTTCAGTTTGCAATAGCCTGAGAGGATCCTTGTCAATATACGAATGTTAGTCTTGCTAAGCTTAATGCATTCTGAGGATCTCTTTTGGTTGTATATTCCCAGAAGAGTTTTAGCTTGCCTCATACCGTGGAAATTCTCCCAGTATTTGTCTCTGCTCTAGTTCACATTTGAGCTTCTCCAGTATTACACTGCTACTTATCCCAGAAAAAGGTTCAGGCCTCACAAAAGGTAAAAGCCACTAAGTTCTCGCTGTTTTTTGGTGAAAATGCAACTTTATTGTGAAAAAATGGCTACAAAATATTACCCATCGCGGTAGAAGTGTTCGTCTTTTGAGGCTATCCACGAATCAAGCCATTTTGAGATGTCTTCATATGAGCGGAACTGCTGATTACCCAGACCAGGTGCCATCGAACGGAACAACAAATAATCGGACGGCCGGCGCAATATCTGGGGAATATGGCGGGTGGGATAGAACTGCCCATTTGCCCGTTTCTAAGTAGGTTTTAATGGGTTTGGTAACGTGAGGCCGAGTGTTGTCATGCTGTAGAAGTAGTTTCTGGTTTATGAATCATTCCCAACGCATGCAATCGCTTGGAAATGGCTTGGCGGGTAACTTCTAATGCTGAAGTAAGCTCTTTTTGCGTTTGGCACGGATCCTCATCGAGCAATGCCTGCAATTCAGGGTCTTCGAAGGGTTTTGGCCTTTCTTCGCGCGAACGGTCGTCAACATCAAAATCAACGTCTTTGAAGAGACGGAACCAATCACTACACATTGTTTCACTTAGAGCAGCATCTCAGTAATTTTTTTGGAGTTCTTGATGCGCTTTAGCCGCCGTTTTCTTCGAATGAAAGGAGAAAAACAGCACTCCCTGCAAATGACGATTATTTGGCACAAATCTGACATTTTCACACAATCAAAAGTATACATATGACCACCATATGACCAATGACACAAAAACAAAATCACTAATGTGTCAAAGCGGTTTGTTTACCAGCTGTTGTCTAAGCCTGGTTCATTAGCTATGTTCATGAGGTTTTGATTTTGTCACAATCGACCAGCACTTAGTACTAGAGCCATATCTCTTGAAAAACAGCGGGAACTTAGTTGCGCACCTAATACTTAATCCATTTTTCTGAAATTTTAATCAACTGTGTATCTCAACGTTTCTGCCAAGTTTGGTCAAAAAATTCCTACCCCTTCTTGGTGTCTATATGTTAGAGTATTGTATCATTGTGTGTCAGAGTACACGAGTGCCACAGTGTAAAAAAATACAAATGTAAAAATATCTTGCTTACGGAAAGAACTGTCGTGTGCAGTATTTTCTAAACTTATCTACCATTTTTTCATAAATTTTTCTGCCGTTATCTTCCGTACTAAATCTATTGACGATTTCAATACCTTTCCCCCCTTTTTCACTTGAGAAAGAGTGCTGTGTTTACTAAACTTTTCTTTTCTATTTTACCTGTCGTTACCATACAGGGTGCGTGTAAAATATTGCATCAAATGGGGATATGTAAAAACGGTTTGACACATGCTTACGGGATTCTGTTAACGCAAGCGTAACCTTATTTTTGTTTGCGAACTAGTGTCGTATGCGGCGCCACTATCGTTGCGTACTCACTGCGAACTTCACTTCATTGACACGTTGCTACGGTTACTGCATGGTTACTGCTTTCATTTTTCATATTATCTTGTGCGAGTTGATTAGTTTTCTGGTTTTGCTGCTATTACAAAATAGAATTATGAGAAAATGGTGATGAAAGAGTGATGTCAGCTCGATCACAGGCGCTGTATGACATAGCGTCTAAGTTAAGGAAGACAAACAAGCGTTTACAGATGCAATGTGCCAAAAATAAAGCACGTCTTCAAGCAGCAATAAATTTTGCAGAGTCTGAAGAGTTTTTTAAAGTAGGTGTAAATGAAAGAACACTCCATTTTATTAATTGTCAATTGAAAATGCAGATCAAGAAAAGTAGGGGTCGTAGGTATACCAAATATAGCCCCAAAGCATATAAACTATTGCGGAGAACATTTGCTCTTCCTTTCCGCAGAACCTTGATGGCATTATTGGGACATCTACCAATGCACTGAGGCATTAATGAAAATTTGATCAGGATCTTGGGAGAATCAATACAGAAAATGGATTCTATTGACAAACATGAGACAAGATGTCTTTGGAGCCATCCTTCTGTTATAGTAAAAAACAAGACTGTATTGATGGATTCAAACATTGTGGGGAATTAAACGAAAAAAGGTTTGCCGACCATGCTATGGTTTTCATGGCAAGAGGAATAGGAAAAAAGTAGAAACAGCCAGTCGCTTTCTATTTATCAGAAAGTGCCATGAGTTAGATTTATACCTATTTTGTCTTGTCATTAATATTATATTGCAATTAAATTGAAAGTACTCTTGTTTTAAAGTTTAAGATACAATAAATATTATTTGTTCAACAATAAATAAAGTTTTTCTTTTTTTATTCTTTATATTTTTATTGACAATAATGAAATTAAAATTAACCCCCTACATTTGAAATTGGC
>SMLS01062326.1:0-42857 GCA_004785975.1 Popillia japonica | reverse complement strand
TGGATCAACTTCAATTATACTCATAGACTTGGTTTTCATTTTCTTTAATGCTTTTACCGTAATTGTAAAATTTTCATGTTGTATAAAGGGATTTTGTTTCTTGATGCAGGCTATTAATTCATTTTCTTCCATGTTCTCTTCTATATCAAGAATCTTAATGCAGAGGTTTAATAAACGCGGAACTTTTATATCATACTTCTTTTTTAATTTTTTCTCGGCATCTTTTATTTTTGAAGAATCTTCTTTATTTCTACATTTAATAATTACTCCACCGTCTTTTATATTTTTAATCTGCACCATACCTACTTCAAGTGACGCTGGCTTTACGCTCTTACATATATCTTCTTTTGTTGTATTGCTATTTTGTTTTGCCTTTGGCTTTATTATGACAACATCTTTGACAGTATCAGCATAACTTTTAATCTGAATTGGTGAGGCAGGATCTTTAGAAGTAATCTCTAATATTTTTTTGAAAACGTCTAGTTGATCATTTACCTCTTTTCTTAGATCATTAAATTCTTTGATTAAATTCATAGTAACGTCTGCATTAGAGACGCATTTATTACAAATCCATTTAATATTTTTATTAGCTGATATTGTTTGGAATTCTTTATTTGATATATTAACACATTTAATGTGATAGCTAGCTTTACAAGGACCAAAGCATATCTGTATAGAATCCGATGTTTTTATAGTGCCGGTGCACTCACCACATTGTCCGTCCATACTGACCGAAGAGACCGGCCAGTCTGGATCACGACTGATTCGATCTTAAGCCAGCTGAGTGGGTAAAAAAGTACTGTCTATGTTTTGTACTCAGATGGAAAGAATATTGCACAAAATTATTATCAAAAAGTCATTGTGAAAAACTGCCCACATTAACTAAAACAATGTTTAAACGTTTCTTAAACACTAGTTAAGCACATTCACTATGAATTTTGTGTAATCTTTTACTTAGGTTCGACAGTTTTTTGGTTTATTACACGCCTAGACACACACGCTATTGCAGTCACTCACGGACCCCCAATAAAATAATATTAGCAAAAACAAAAGGAAGCTGACGCCAAAAAAAAACAGTCACCGAACGACATTAAACACATTCGAGAAAGAAGCAATTAACAAATTGGAGTACAATACAAACGCCGTCCACTGGCAAGATTATTGCTGGGCTGGTAACCGGACATTGCCTCTGAAAAAGCATCTATGCAACAAAGGTCGAGTAAGCGAACCATGGTGCAGGAAGAAACGAGTCTACATGCGAGGAACTGAGGGAACTCAGGCAGAAATATTTCGGAGAGGACTTACTTGAGCCCTCGACGGTTCTCAAGCTTGTTATTGTGAATGAATGAATGCCGTCCACTGGCAGGACACGACAGTACATAAGCGCAACAAAGGCACTTTTATCTGCATCGCTCAAGTTAGTAAAAATGATGACATCTTTCAGCAAAAGGACCTTTGACTACTGGCGGACCTTTTGGCAGGCATTCGGCTTTGAAATACCATCTGTAGAAGCTCGGAAAAGCTAAAGATCAAATCTGGCGTGTACATATGCCAAGAAGATGTAGAAGAAGAGTGTATGTAACAATTAATTTTAAGGTTCATTAAAAATCTCCAACTAATCTAAGACTCAGAATAAAGACGTAACAGTAGACCTATGTACACTAGGCCTAATAAGTTCGTGGACACAGCAGATAGGCAACCCTTGCTGAAGCTTGCTATCTTTCACATCCTAAATGTACATGCGAGGAGGTTGGAGAAGGACAGCAATAAGTTCGCCAAGGGTTGCCTACCTGCCGTGTCCACGAACTTATTAGGCCTAGGGTACATATGTATGTAGGTTTCAGTGACGAAAGTAAACAGCGCTATGGTTATCAAATCTTATTTATTTATAATCTTATTTTATCTTACCACAAGTCTTGTGATAAATCAAACATGGAAAGTACCAAAGAGTCACACAATGCTGAAATGTTAATATAAACGCCAATATTAATAAATGTAAATCAGAAAAAAAATCATCTTTAGGCAAGGATAGCTTAGGAGAACTTTTTATACTAATCTTAATTTTCCGCCAAGTATTTCATGAAACGCAATAATTAATTAAAGCACTAATGGTGAGAAAATCTTGGCAAGTACAATACAGTCATATACAATGCGGGGACGACTTGTATGGGATTAATATAAATTGTAATTTGGTTCAGTTCTAATATTGAATTTATTGTTTCTGATACTTGACACGCTGCTGTATATAATCGTATTACATTTATGTACTATAGATACTTTTTGTTCAAAGCTTTCTAGTCTTGTTACCGAAAAGTTTAATATTAAAATACGCTGTCCATAAAGTAGTAGTAGTATATTTCAGAATTTCTCTAAAATTGTAAATACAAGTATACATTATACAACCTTTCACAAATGGCAAGTTTTACGGAATAGTTAACGGTAATAGCTAATTAAAATAATAATTACTTTTACGGAAGTTGCCCGCTAATGAATTATTGTATGAATTACTATTTCCTATTGTTAAATTTATATCCTGCGTTAATATAAAACTTAAAATCAAAAATGTCTCGATTTTATTTAAGAATGTGATACTAATATTTCGAAAGGAAAATACCCATTTATAATATAACTGTAAGCGACTGCTTTCCGCTACTTAGCATAAAAACTGTTACAGGCAAGAAAAGATAGTTCCAGCAAAGCATAGTTCCTTTTGCGTGATATGCTAATCATATAGTTGTGCTCGAATTTATTTCCAATATTTATATTATGCATCCGCGTTTATTAATTTTTACGAATTCTAATGATCAGCAGAAAATCCCTACGCAATTACTACTTATTATTAGACTGGAACTAAGCAGCAACTACTTAACACAACTTTGCATTCTAATTCTAATTATATATTCTTAACCACCTACATAAGTTAATTAATATTGTTTGTGTAACACTGAACGTAAGCAAACAGTTAAATCAATATTCTCCTCAGCAAATTGCAATTTAATTAGAGAGAATATCCACGCTTTGTAAATTTGTGATAATAACCTCGGTAATAATATAATTGGTGTGAAATGGTGTGGACTTAACCGCTGAATTGATAATGCGTACATTTTACAAGCAACTAGGCGCGAATTGGACTAGAAATAAAATCGCTGTAAGATTTTGTCGGTACAGCTGCGGTTTGGTGTGGCACCTATTGTTATGTATATTAGATGAGGTGCGTTGGAAAGGTTAGGACTCGAACGGGAAATATGTAGTTCAACAACAGTACGAAAAAGCCGTTAATTACACGTTCATTAGAATACAGCTGAGCTAATTACGAAATAATTAATCGTTACTCTTCCATTCCCTTTTTTGTGGTAGGAGATGTACAAGTATCTTTTCATTTACAGAGGCAGTGTGTCTTTCTCTTTGTCGAGTACATTATGACGTTCGTTAACACATTACCAATTCATCATACTCGTTGAGTTTAAGTGTATGTTCATACGATAATTGAAAAATTTACGACGTTGTTTTCCATTTATATTGATCATAGTACTATGTCAAATATGTGGAGATGTTTGATAATCTATGTGAAATTAAAGAGAACAGAAAACATACATTTTGTAATACATATCGGTATAAGCAAAAGGGTACAGGGGAAAAACGATCTAAGTCACTCAAAAGAGTAAATTGAGTTTGAAATGTCTATATATAGTTGCAAACGTGCTCTTTCCAATAGCGATATTGCGATGTATGAGAAAGCGGCCAAAGTCATGTTAAATCTGGCATAAAAAATGCTTGGTTTGTGAAGAAGCGATCCATCACTTGTATGCGCAAACAGTCGAAGATTTCGAATTAATTGACCAAAAGTCCACCCACTCATTGGGTCTCACTTTTTAAAGCAGCAAAGTGCAAACCCCAGCTATTTTATGTGTATGAATGTACGCATAAAATGTCCATTTTTGGACGAAGTTTTTGTCACGGTGTTATAGAAAATCATGTCCACTTCCATGGTTTTAAATTTTAAAATTGAAATTACTCAAAAGTATATAAATGTGACTTAGATCGTTTTTCCCCTGTACCCTTCAATATGGTATAAGGTACCTAATGTTCTAAAAGAAAAAGAAAAATAAATGAAACTGGAATGCAAAATCTGGTACAAGGTAAAGGCACGCCTTATATAACTACTAACCAGCGAGAAACTAAATGATTCAAGATGATATTTGAATATATCTTTTATGAGGTTACAAATAAAATTTGAATGCCTTCGGAATTGCTTTTGAACAGGTCCCACATTGTCAGCAGAAAAACGGAATCTTTAAAAGAGAATTAAAATACAATGCGATTCAGGATGATTGTCGTGGTAAAAAAAACTGTTTTCCCGGAAAATTTATCTATACTTACTACCATTTTAATGAGTGAAGTTATCTACATACAAATTTCATACATTATGCCACATTATGCATTACATTAAATCGATTTTGTTGACATTTGGTGACATTGGCGTTCGTGTTACAGTTTCCTTCGTTTATTTATCTAATTTTTTCGAACCGTTTATATTTAAATCTAATATCACCAACAATAGTATTTTTAAATACTGTAATAGAATAAGGGAATTTATCTCTAGTAAGACAGCAAGTTATTTTACAACATAATATCCACCTAATCTATCTAAAGTTTGTCTATTTGGTGTACAATGCCCTAAACGCTAGAACACGAGAAATTCATTTTGGAAGCTTATTTCCGAAATGGACATCGGAATGATGAAGGAGCATGGATATACTCTGTAGATCTATGTATTCAAGAATTCCGTATACAGTTCCCAGATGAAGAGTTCAATGATTTGGTTTTAAGAAGACACATTATCGACTCGTACACCGCTTTCGAGAAACAGGTAGTGCTTGTAAAGGCAAATCATCTGGTCGTAAAACAGTTCTTACAGAAAACAAAATTGAGGAAGTACGAACTCGTCTAGATCAAAGTCCCACAAAACCATTGCATCAGTTAGCTCAACAAACTGGTAAAAATCAAAGTTAACATTAATTGAAAGAGTTTATTATATTTTATAATTTTACAGGCTTATCATACACTTCAGTGCAACGAGCTGTCAAAGAAAAATTACATTTGCATCCCTATAAAGTTTCTACGGTACAGGAATTATTACCATTATATTACGATTAGAATATGTAATTGGTTTAACAATAATTTAAGGGATGATAACATGTTAAACAAATCATTTTTCTCCGATGAAGCGTGGTTTTATCTAACGGACTCACAAAATTATCGTATCTGGTCTGCAAAAAATCCACATGAGTTTCGAGAAACACAATTGCACCCCGTAAAAATTGGAGTTTGGTTAGCTATGTCCAGGCAACGAATGATAGGGTCAATTTTTGAGGAAACTGTAACTGCCCAACGTTACCAACAAATGTTAGAGCTGTTTATTAGAGAATTGCAAGAGGATGAGCTCCAAACAGGCTATTTTCAACACGATAATGCTCCAGCTCATACTGCTCAACAAACATGTCAATATCTCCAAGACTTGTTTGCTGACAAGGTCGTTGGAATGCAAAGGTGGCCACCTCGCACACCACTAGATTATTTGATGTTTGGTTATCTAAAAAATAGGATCTATAAAAACCGCATGCATACTGTAGAAGAACCGAGAGATGCAATTATCAATGCAGTACAGAGTATAACGGCACAACAATTAATCAATGTCTTCGAAAGCATGAAACGAAGAGTTGACGCTTGTATCAATGCTCATGGTGGACATTTTTAACAGTTGCTTTAAATAATTTTTAAGTTTTATTTTTTAATAGTTACACATATTGTAAGTCGTACCTTTAATGTAATGGATTTTTTATTAATACACATGTAATAAACTATACTTAAATTTAGATAATCATCAGTTAATACTAAATTGTAAAACCATAATTTAATAAAGATTCAAGTTAAACAGATTAGGTACATTTCATTTCGTTTTTAAATTTAAACAAAACTATAACACAATTGGTCATATAACTCTATATTCTATAACAACAAAAATAATTCACAATACCTGTTTAAACTGAATACGATACATTATATAAAATATCCAAATATTGATTAGCATACATAGATTATAAAATGTACGTAGTAATTTATTTCCATAGATTCCTCTAGAATGTCATTTGTGCACTTTATGATCCGCTTCCACAAAATTTTGCTTAGCGATAAGATTTGGTATATCGTCTACCCTTATTATTACCCAAATTTTCAGTAAACTTAGATGATTGACGTGGTTGTCAATCCAAAACATAATCATTAATATTTGTATTTTATTTATATTTACAAATTCTCTTCCTTTGTCTCTCTGCCAAACGGAAGCAGCGTCAATTTCTAAAAAAAAATTTAGAACTTCTGCTAAAACTTCAGCGACACATTTCAATTTTAGGGCATAATTTGATAAACATTCAATTGCAGGCCACGGCATAGCATATTTTGACTTCAGCTTCTACTTCCTCCAGTATAGTGAGTTTTTAAGCAAACTAAAATATTACTTGCTTTTTTTAGTAATTAATTGACCGTAGAAAAATAATCAACCGGTTGATGCGAACTGGTGTGATTCTTTCATTGCTTATACTACATACAATATGACTAAACAACAAACAGGCACTTTGTAATACGCCTGATACGAGATATAGTCATGTTAGAATATAAGTATTATAATACGAAGTCAAATGTTGGTTATGTTTTCTTTATTATGACGGGTTCGCTTACTTGATTGTGTTCCGCCACTGACTTGGTCCAAACCATCATTACAAGCAGGCGGCACACATACCTACATTCTGCGTGCGGAATTGACAATCTTTTTGAATCTCTCAGTATATTGTGCATTTATTTTTACTTCAAGACTACAGTTACTTTAGTTATCGAAAGCGTTGCAACTTGCAATATATGGATAATGGAAGAGAACCATGACATCTGAGCGCAATGGCTTCTTATCTAACGCATCCGCTGATAGATGTAAAGTAGAAAAGAACATGGATTTCGAGGCTAAAATTCCTTAGTATAACATTTAATGGGAAAAATGTACATTTAGGTTTTTAGATACCTCATAATTAATTTATTGTGCATTACTGTAAAACATATTGGAGCTATTACATTGGCTTAATCTGTGACCACAAACATGCGTGCTAAACTTGCATAACCGCGTGGAACAAGAAAATCAATTTAAAAACACTTTCGAAGTATTCTATTATTATCTATGAAAAACACCTCAAGACATTGGTTCTAATAGCGCAAGAACCGACTACATGGACTGTATACAACACGAAGTCAGGAAGGTTGTTCTCTAATGCTGGAAATTTGAAAACAAACAATTGTAGCTTGCCATAATTTTAATCAGGAATTACAGACAACTACCGGTAATGGCGAGCATTCCGTTGGTAATCACGATTCACGCATTGGTGAAACCGATGTCCGGAATTAGTTTAAAAATTGTAATGTTTTGAAGTTACCGGAATCTAGCTATATGTATTAAATAACCTCACAGTCCTTAAAATCCCACAAATCATTAGCACAGCACTCACGATCAACTACTGAACTAATGAACTAATAATTACAACAACAAAAAGATAACACCAAAGTTATTATGTACCAGGTATTTAAGCAGCACAAGAGCTAGCACACCATAAATAACAAAAAATGTAGTTAATTTCGTCCATAGCATATAATTGTTAATGTTACGTTCATATTTTTTCTTTAATTATTATTCTTCTTTAATAATTATTCTATATTATTCCTATAAATTACATACAAGTAAGACGGAGAATATAAGGCGTCGTCGTTGACATTAATAACCTCATAGATAAGCAAAAGAAAGCATGGCTTTAATTAACGAACGCATTAAAAGCATTTCCTTCACTTAAGAGGAATAATCTGGTATACTTTCGGCCTCCTCCTAATTTACAAATATAAACGGTATTTCAAGGTCGATCAGGTGATTAATGTCTAGTTAATGGTTAGTACTTATTATCAGCTAGAAATACTGCATCTCTAAGACCTGTATCTATACCTCCAATTAAGTGAATGGATTCTATACATATCAACGGTAAATTTATGCTCGCTACAAAAATAAAATCTGTTAAAAACAGACATTAGGTGTAACCAATTATGAGAAGAATAATATAGCGTATAACATAACATTTGTTTATGATAAATGAATCACACTCGATATTCTACAATCACCCATTATAACTAACAGCTCTCGCTGACTAATTATAAGTCAACCACTCACTTCATTCTAACGGTGTTCAGTACCTATTCACCCGAAAAGATTACTGGTTTAGTACAATTTTTACTTAAATAGGTAAACTACAATGAATACATTATTTTATAATTCATTCGTTAATAAACACCTTTCTCTCAAATCTAATTTGGTTTTACATAAAAACAATTGTTCTTAACAATCTATTCCAACAAAGCAAAGCGAATTGAAAACTGTACAGAATCTAATCAGAAAGCAAATCATTGCCGTTTTCAAGAAAATATGTAGGTATGTATTATATTGATTGTGACGTACACATGTATATCGAAGCTACCGCACTACCCACGCAAAACCCTCAACCGCCCCAAGACAGTGAAGAATTCAAACCAAGCGAAGATGGTGGGAATGCTCGAAACTCGAAAATTGAAAAAAATGCATGAAACCTTTCAAAATAAATATTTTTATATTCTGAATGTTCGAGAATTCAAATTACCTTTTACATTGTAAAATGAGTTTCTCGCCAAACAAATTTATTGAAATGTCATACGGGCTAGGATAGATAATAGGACATTAAAATTCTGATATAAATTCTACGAAAATGTTATTTTATGCAAAAATATTTAATATAAAACGGACTATTATTTCTCGTTAGATATTTTTTGTGAATACCGTCTTAAGTGTTTCTGAAGAACCTAAAGTTATTAACAGTGACCAAAGTTTTGTTTCCAAACGTTTTCAGTAAGATTAAGACCAAGGCATTTTAATGGTTATGGAAGGATCTAATGTTATTGGTAGCAAACTACTGACATATGTCGTTATTTGGGGTGTTGCCATATTGAGAATTGAAATTATATCCTATAGAATGTCACCTATAACATAAATCCACTATAACGGCCTATATCATCGCGGTAGAATGTCTGAAATGTGTTGGTAATGAAATTCACCTGTTTATGATGTGGCTTTATTGCATTCTCGCTGAAAACAAAGTCAGCCCAAAATCTCGAACGTTACTATTGAAGAGAAATATGAAATATAAACTTGATATGTGGCTTCTACTGCCGTTCCAAAGAAATCTCTGTAAATCACCTTTTATCCAACATTTCTCTATATTACACCTATATTGTATATACGATAGATTAAATTATTGGTCAATTTTTTACCTTACTTATTTAAAAATGCAGTTTTGGCTACGATGTAGATCATCTGCCACCGCTTATTATCTTAATCTTAAAAAGTTGGCAATTTAAGAAATTTCCTGTCATTATTAAATGATATCGCAGGCTTCCACGAGGTTTTATTATAAGAGTTTCCACGTTGACCGTGTCATGGTTTGTAATAAATATACAGTACAAAAAATGCACAAAATATCCAAACAAAGCTCGACGTTTTGCCACTAATGCAAGTGGCTTTATCAGGAGGAAATAGTGCCTAGGGATATCAGCAGGTCACGACAACTCAAAATGTAAACCATACTAGAGGTGAAAACCTTCTAGTGGTTAGTGGTAACTAAAATAATGTGTTAATATGTTTCTGAAATACTACCCACTTCTGATTCCTAGCCTGACAATAGGAGCCTTTGTCGAGTAAGGATGAACTTGATAAGAAATAAGAATAAGATAAGTTAAAGTTAGAATTGTAATTTTGGTTTGATTCTTTATCATTTTGTTTTGTGAAAAATTGATAGCTGAAGATATATCAATATTTCTAGAACATGAAACATGATTAAGTATTTTCCAAATATTGTTATTTCCTTTACGGTTTATTTGGTTCAACAACGTCAACAACGCACGATCTTTACTACTCGCTGTATGCTTCTCTATTGATACTGACCGATACTTTAGTTCTATCACCCCACTTGTCTGTTTCATATCCACGCTCTATTCACTAAAGCCCAATTCACACATATAGGGTCGTGCATAGACCGTGCGCGGACCGTGTCGTGTTATTCTAAATCGCAAAAACGACTTTTCCATATAAATTATATGAAGACGACACGGTCGCAGTCTAGTCGGTGCATAGTCCCATAGGTGTGAATTAGAAGCGGTCGCCTTCATATAATTTATATGGAAAAGTCGTTTTTGCGATTTAGAATAACACGACACGGTTCGCGCACGGTCTATGCACGACCCTATATGTGTGAATTGGGCTTAATAGTACTCATTGGAGCACTGCCTATTCCTAGCCCATCCAATCTGTATAAACCAAACGAAAATTCTGAACCCTTCCCATGTATATTATTTTTATAAAGGTAGTTGCTTCATTGTAATTTGAAGCAGTCTTCTTCAATATATCTTCTACATCTACTAAAAATAATTAACTTTAATAACCACAACATTCCTGTCAGTAGGTTAGAATTGCATGTGAAGTACGTATAGTAATAAATTATTAATTGCACATACCTAGCCGAACTTTATTTGGTATTCGCGTACTCACAACTTATCGCAAGAGCTATTTGTAAGCCGCTTTCAAACGCAAAAAAGACATTTTATGAGTGTAAATGGAGCAAATAAAATTCGAGTATAACAGATGGGATACGACAGCAATCCTGTAATCGACCGTCGCGTCGTCTATATGCTTCAAGCCATTTTCATTAATAACTCACCGACGAGTTATATAAAATGGAAACGACAAACGATGCTAAACTGTTTTGAGTAAAACAAGTTCGATTTAACCAATAAAGTTATGAAAATGTATAAATGCCATATACGAACCAATTACACATAAATTATCTACTAATTGCTGGTAGTTAGAGCAGTCAGCCTTTGGAGGGACAGCATAGTTGCATAGTTCATTTCACATGATAACCAGCAATAAAAGGATATCGGCATTAACTTCGCCTAATATACTCAGTTACATTAGAAGTGTTACACCCAGAGAAAGTAATTTATTGAACTTGATTTTTAGCAACAAAATTACTATATTTAAAGCATGCTATGATAAGAAAGACAACTTTGTATTATTGATACCTTTTTGCGAAAAAACTTATCTTTCTTTTTTGCGAAAAGATGCATATTCATGAGTGCTGACTAATATAGAAAAGTTTAGTTATTGCGTGTCCGCCTAAAGCTCGAAGACGGCAAAATTATCACAAAGTATTACTTTGATAAGGGTAGAATTGTTGCCTATCGTTATGTTGGTTTGTCTTCTCGCGAAATTGGCCGTCGTGTTAATTGTACTGCAATGACTGTAATGCGTGTGTGTCGTGTGTGGACAGAAGACGGTAGAGGTACACAAAGAAGACCAACTGGTTAACCGAGACGTACAACAGAGCTTCAAGATAGGCGCTTCAGACAACTAGCTCTACGTAACCGTTTAGCTACAACGCGTCAAATTGCTGACCAATGGTTTGAAGAAGAAGGTAGACCTGGTACTATGCGTACACTATGTGGCCGCATTCGAGCCTTTAGACTTTTTCCATACAGTCCACGATTAGTGCTTCCGTTGAATGCGGACCACTGTCGTCAACGCTTGAACTGGTGCAGGTGCAGAGAACGGCAGCATTGTGAGGAGAGGCATAATGTCGTCTTCAGCGACGAATCGCGATTCTGTTTAGGTAATCACGATGGCCGTAGAACGGTAGGACGCCGGTGTGGACAGCGTCGCGATATTGGGTTTGCTATTTAGAGGTATGTACACAGGACTGTTGGAGTAATGGTTGTAACGAACTCCGTTCGCGCCAAGAGAAACAATTTTTCGTTAGAAGATATTTTTTTTTGTTTTGACTAAATTCTTATTTAATTTACAATTGTTTTTTTGCATTTATAAGTACATGTCAATATATTTTTGAACTAACCTGTATGTGTCCAGTTTTGATGTCATGCCACAAAAAGGTACTGGCCAGGATATATAAAGGCCGCGTTTTGGAGTTAAAATCCACTTGCTTTCTAGCTCTCTTCCCTTCCCTACCTGATTGCCGGAGCCGATTGAGTTGGCCAGCAGATCCTGACCGTTGGGTAAGCCGAAGCCTTGTCGGCTCCAAATGTTCTGTGGTATGTATCGAGTGTGTGTTGGTGTCAAATGACAGGCTCAGCGCAGCACGCCATCTAATGAGCCCTGTCGCAACCTAGTTAGAGTTGGACGCGATGCACAGTGATTAGAGTTCTACACGCGCGTTTAATACTGTCACTGTTATTTGATGTTTTCTACTTAATTGTCTTATGTGTATTCCCGGAATCCCGAAAATACCGTTGCATGGTTCGCAGGGCTATTGCTTATGGTAGTCGATCAGCATTTCTGTTTCTTCGCTACAGTGTGATAGTTGTGCGTTATGTTTCGTGCTACATGTTAATAAGATTTATTGCAAATGTCGTTTCATGTCTGATGCAAAACTATCACATTCCCAAAAAAACAAGTTAAATCAACGATTCCTTCTGGGTGTAACACTTCTAATGTAACTAAGTATATTTAGAAATCCTAGTCTCATATTAGTAGTTTTACTATTCAGATATAAGACAAAATGTATTATGAAATAAATAAACAAAAGAACATATGCTAATGCACAAAAAAATCAACACAAATGGATTTCATAGCATTTTTAAAGTAAATGTATTATACATATTCTCAATACCAATTACTAGTAGACCTGCTAGTTCTTTAATATTATATAATCTTCTAGTCACCAGTGACTACAATTGTAGAATTTTGTTTTATCCACTGCTCCGTTAAAACCATTATTGACTTCTCACATCTTTTGCGGAAACTAACTACTAATTCTAATAACATGCCGAATAGTTATCATGGATGTGTCATCTATTGTTATTCAAAGTTAACAGATACCACTAAAAACATTAGTAATTTTCAAAAATCTCTTTCTCTAATGGAAATAAAAAAATAAAGGAACTTGGGGTATTACGACAAAAGTGTCAAATAATGAACTAGGTGTTAAATTAGGGACAAATTATTGAGGTAAAGTAAACTTTTCACTCAATATCTATGCAAGAATAATACTGTAACTCTCATACAACACTTTCCAAACAATGCAAAGTGTTGGAACATGCGTCATTTGTTAATGTCCTCCATCAGAAGTTTTCATTTGTAATTTTTTTACCAAATTACAGCACATGTCTGAAAGATGAAATTAACAATTTATTTATCTTAAATTTGAAAACGCTGTATAAAATTAAAACACGCAAAAATTATTTCAAATATTCTCTTTAGACTTAAGCCGCTTTCCAGACGCGGTGACTGTTTATTTCTGATAACGACACAGCGATGTGGAACCACACGAGAATGTCCAACGTGTTTTAGCAATTGAACTTGAGTGTTACTTGCCAGAAACAAGTTCTTCCGGTCTTGCTATAATTCTGGGATACGTTGAAAGCGGGTCGGTCAATGAAAATGAAAATTGTAATCTATATTTTGGTTCTTCATTGAATATAATATAATCAGTCGTAAGGATATATATTTATAAAAACATCGTAAACAAACCTCATTCCTAAACATATGAACCATCTATCAATATGTAGAATTTTGATCCATGATATAAGTGTGGAATTGAAACATATTTCATTATGTTACATTTAAATTACGTATATTATAATATGCATCATAGTAATTTATCTTAGATTCTCTAAATAATGTACTTTGTAATACAGTGGTAACATTAGCGGTAAATTAAAATCGTACTGGCGTATATTACTAGATTTGTAAGATGAGCAATCATTCTTTTCTTTCATGGACACGAGTTGTAATGAGCATGCACTGCACATACACTTCCGTCCATAATTATTTGCCCACCCTTGCTAAATCGTAGTTGTGAGTAAAGCAAATTTTGAACTCATCGATCCACAACACACTTTTCCACTGTTTGATAGTCCAATCTTTATGTTCTTGTGCCCAATTTAGCGGTTTAGTTTTATTTTGCTTCCGTAACAAGGGTTTTTTTCACAGTAAATCCTCCATGTAAACCAGCTTCCTTTAAGCGTCTCTTCTGACGATTGACGTTTGCTTCGGCGGCAATTTCTGACGCTGTTTTGCAACGATTTCTCCTACTCATTAAAACGATCTTACATTGTATTATTGTATAAGTACTACTTTACTCTGTACATATCCATATAAAAATCTCTGATTTCATAAGAGTAATAATTAGAGCGGGCCAATTTCCCTGCAACACGGCTGCGTCGTTATGGGAGTGTAATTCGTAATATATTAGACTATGCGGTAGAATAGGGACGCAACATGAGCTTATTGGGACGGAACATGAGCTTATTACCGATATAAGTATACAAGTAGAGACATTTATTCTATCAGAAATAAATTAAATATACATTTGCTTTTATACTATTACAGTAATATGCATAAACACACGTAAAATAAGAATAGTACATCTTGTAAATGTATGAAATTAGTGATCGTGTGCACGACAGAGGAATTAGTAAAACACACCGTTTTAAGCGTCTTCCAAGGATTGACAAACTGGAGAAACTTGATTGTATATTTTCAATGTATAGTTGTCGATTAATTTTGTCATTATTGTGCTTCGTACTGCTTACGTGTTCTTTATAGTCTGCTTTTGACCAACACATTAGATATGTATTGCACACTCAACATTTAATTTTTGAGCCATTGTATATTAAATCAATACATACCGAATGCTTTGTATTAGTTCTGATGCATACAATCACCCTCACATCGGCGCAGCTGTCTTGCAGGGAAATTGGCCCGCTTTAGTAATAATGTATTTAATCCCAAGATCCTGCAGAATAGTACAAGAGAGCACGACAAAGAACATAGGATAAATCAAAATCAAACATAATAATAGTAAATAAATAATACAGTGACAAATTTTACTACTAAATCTAACGGAAACATAGTACAAAAAAGGAAGTACATACAGGCTAAAGTATGCAATCAACCAAATTATGAGGTAGAATTAACAGAATGAACTACTATTATATTTCTTGAACTATCAAACAAAACACTATACAACACTAGAAAGCATCAGCAAATAGTTTAGTAGATATAGTATGCGTTGGCCTTTCGACAGAAATATACACACATGTAATCATTTGGAGGACATTTCGTACCCGTCATTAGGCACCTATTTGACAATTAAATAATAATAAAACACATACAATGACAACTACAATAAGGTAAGCAAAACCCTTGTCTCCTGAGAAGTGCTGATCTAACACCTTCTGTAGGTACCTCATGGAAAGTGAACATTGCACCGTTTCCTTATAACAACGGATTGAAAGTGCCCAATCATTATTGTCCATGAGTGTACATACTATACAGCTATTACTAAGAATCTATTACCATATGCATAATTGAGACCAACGATTACACAGACGAAAGCAATTATTGATAATGTAAAACAGAATTTTACACATTAGCGTTTGTCAATACAGATCCAGCTGTATCCTTCAACGATTTCTTAGTTTCGTTAGACATTTGAAAATTCTAATTTTGGAAGTTGACGTCTTCCTCGGCATTACATTGAAAGTTTAGAAATATTGTATGAGATTCATAATTTGCCGCCGGAAGCCTGATCTGCGGTCTTAACACTCTGGGTACGAAAAAAAACTTGTTTATTACTGATTATCTTATTTTCCTGATAGTTTTTCCACTTTTTTAGGTCAATGACAACACTCCAATTCGAACAAAGGTAAAATTTATTCCAAACCCTTTACAATATAATCTGGTGTTCGTTACAACTTCCTCAGTGGAATAAAATGGACATTTATTTCGTGTTAAATTATAAATAAATAACTAGCCATGCCTATCAACAAAATTATCTACAGACAAAGAAATTCAGTGATATATAGGATTTAGTTTACAATATAATGGACAATTTAAGATATTTTGAAATGTAAATTTATAATCATAATTTATAATGCTCCTTATATCGATGTATTTTTTGTTAAGCTCTAACAATTCTGTTCAAGGACTAGGGAAAATCATGGCAAAAAACCTAGTCAAGAGCTTAATTTTATAAAATGCAGGCGTGATTAAATTATTATAAATAATACTTAAATTTTCTATATCTGCTCTAAAATTGTCCGCGTTAATTTCTTTTTTAATGTATTTCGTATATTAATCTTTTTTTATAGCCATTTTTTTAAATCCTAACATTTTCACAATCAAAGGTTATGTTATGCGTTACAGCGTATTGATGATTATACAGTTGTTTTTTTTAATACTGTCTAGTTTGCCTTACGTAACATTTATTACAGTCTTTGCATTCTAATTTATAAACGACATTACTTTGATTATCTTTTTTAATCTTAGTTTTTAAATTTGTAAATAACTGTTATTGTTTGGTGTAAATGTAATGTTTATATCTGATTTTTTAAATTAGTAATTAATTTTGCTACTTAAGTCGTTAACGTTTGGAATTGTGTGATATATGTTACTATTTTGTTTAGTGCCTGTGTTGTATATTTTATGTATTCGGTTTTTTATTAGTTTCTCGTAAAATTCTTTTGGATAACTATTTTTGTCCAGAATTGATCTAACTTTGCTTAAATTCTCTTTCCTAAAATCAGGATATGCTAATTTAATAGTCTGGTCAACTAAACTATTAATTACGCTTTTTTTTTAATTTACCGCAGTGTAGTTTAGGTGTCTGTTGCTACTAGTGTCTTTTATGTACCACTTTGTTTTTATGTTCGTGTTATTATGTATTATTTTAACATTTAAAAAATTTATAGAATTTTGATTTTCTTTTTCAAACGTAAATTTTAATCTATCATGATAGGAATTAAATGTGTGTATAACATGATCAATTTTAGCTAACGGTATGCAACATACGCAATCATCTACATACCGCTTGTAAAATTCAACATGACAATTTAGTTTACTTAAAGAATCTTGCTAAAGATCCTCCATTATTAAATTTGCTATCACTGCAGATAATTGTGTTGTTGTAAATAAAACGTTTTGAAAACAGCAGCAACATTTTATTTCCAAAAATAATTTCTTTTTTGATTAAATAGCAATGATTAGGCCCTAGACGTATATCTTATACATGAATATTTAAAATCTCAATTCCATCGGCCCATTGTCAATGGCTATGGGATTGAAATAAAATGTTGACTTTTTTAACTCGTAAGTCATCCTATAGTCATTATTTTACACTTTTATTTTATTCCTTGTAACATACTAGAAATATGTTTACATTTTATTGCACATGAAAGAAACAGTAATAAACATGAAAAATAATTATTTTCGTTGTTAGATAAATATCTTTAATTGTCATTTTACGTGTAATAAATTAGTGTTTAATTGAAAGTGCATCATTTTACAAATATTGAATTAGCAGACGTGCATACGGCCTACTGGTCAGGTAATGCTATGCGATCTTATTCGGAACCGTATTACATCAGCATCATATTGTTTGTCATACATCATTCTCACGTTTAGATCAGCTTATTGATGATACTGGTAAACTTGTAGTAAAGAAAAGTGATTTACGAGCCGATCATACTGTCCGAAATGTTGTCTTCGAAGACAAGATTTTGCAATAATTTGAAAATAACTCGAAGACAAACACTCGTGCCATTTCCCATGCGAGGAATATAAGCCACATATGTATGTATGGAGAATTTAAAAGAATAGCAGAAGCATCCGTTTCACATTCAAAAATGCAATCGTTAATTCCAGTTGGTTATCCCAATAGAGTTAAATTTTCAGAATGGTACGTGAAAAGTATTCTGGACAGACGAGGCATGTTTTACAAGAGGTGGGTATTCTAATATTCACCATAGTCACATTTGGAGTTGGGTTTTGATTGTTGATAAACATGTAGTGGGACCATATTTACTGCCTGCACGGTTGTACGGTCATGTGTGTAGAATTTTTCTGGAACAAACTCTGCCAAACTGCTTGAAAATGTTCCACTTAATATTTGAAGAAATATTGTTTACCAGCATAATGGCACACTACCACATTGGATTAAACAGCCGAAATTATGTACAGGCAGATTTTCTGCACTTTCACCAGATATGACTCCTGTTGATTTTCGTATTTGGGCTAACATTAAATCACTGGTTTACGAGACACCAGTTAATTCTGAAGAAAACTTAGTGGTTCGGCTTGTTCTAAAGTTTGATGCAGCATTATTTAAAGTGTTCTTTAACTCCATAGAAATTTAGTTAGTAAACTTCCGGGATTTGTTAATAAAAAATGTTTATGTAAGTGCTTTCTATCATTTCTGAAAATTAGAAATAGTTATTCTGTGCTATCCTGTGTATGCTTTTGTATTTTCTTACATTATTTGCTACTTTCCTAGTTATCGACCTATATAGCACATTTTATAGTTTATTGTCTAAAGTCTCATTCTAAAAATTGCCTTCAAACTGTTTTACATTTCACGTGCTACATTTGAGACTGATGATATTTCTGATATTAAATCACACCTGAAGACGTTCTTGTTTCCACCAGAAGTAACTTTTTATCTAATTATCAACTTACTTTGCAGCGTCAATGTTACCAGAGCGCTTTCCTGCATTGTCATTATTTAACACACATACAATTACTTGGAAGCATAAAAAGAATGTCGAACATTTGCTTCAATCTAAAGCACTTTAGCGACCTATGTACCTATACTTTGCAACGTTTGAGCTCTGAAGGAATTCATTAAGAACACCTAGAAAAATCGATGAAGTGTATTAGAGAAGTTGTCGACCTTAACAGAAATCCTAGTTATAAAACAATTTTCTTAACTTCTGTCGATTACATAACGATTCATTTCTAATGTAAATGATTGATACACTAAATCACGTTTTTGTTTATGGTATTTATTTTCATTTCTAACATTTAAAATAAATCACTCTACACAATAATCCATCACATGACATAGTTACAATTTCACTGTAAAAATGTGTTCGATTTTTTACAATAGCTGTGATAGAAAGTAAAAGCGATGTATTAGGAATAATTTAAAATAACTCGCAACACATCTAGAATCGATATTTTCTAGTGAATTTCACATTCAAAACCATTAAGTACATATATAGTCATGTCACGTATTGATTTGTGCGGCTTATTTACAGCCAGTGCATTCTAAATCGTACATACATATATAAATGATGAGGCAACAGAAAACGTCAACGCAAAAACCAATCATGAGAACACTTATGTATTTCACGCTGAACCGAACGAATATGTACATACTCACCAGTAACCCATATTTCGCTTGCGACCGTGTAATTTATAAGACGAATTATACCCATTCCTCACGGTAGCGCTTTTACTAGATTTTATTGGATTTACAGTTAACTAAATTACTTCAGTTTTCTCTAATGTTTCGTCGACATGATAATTTTAATGTGGGCAAATGTAATACATATATTACCAAGTTTGTATTTACGTGAATAATGATGGGTACGAAAGCAATGTTATGGATAATGTAAACATTTAATAAGCACTTGAATTTTTAATGACCTAGTGTGAAATTACTGATGCTGACTAGGTTCTTTTAACGGATAATTTTATAGGTAAATATAAGTTATGCACCTGCAATAAAGATAGGTTTTGAGTCGAGATTAGTAATTTCAGAAAGTGTAAACTTAACGACCTGTTGGATTATTAATTTTATAAATAGTTTAAAGAAACTACTTTCAAATAGTGACGTATTTATTATAGTATTTTCACAGTATAACCAATATGGACATTAGACCAATTTTCATTGCATCGGTTTATGTGCGCAGAAGCGAATAGTTCATCTTAACAGTATTGCGGATTGTTTATGTTTTGTGTTTTGAGAAGAATTTTACGCTCATAATTATTTATCGTGTTGTTTGATAAAGAAGTGTTCGGTATATGTTATACCATTTTTGTTTATATATGTAAATAGTGTAGTGCGTAACGTGTATATAGTATAGGAATAAGTGTAGTCAGCGAGGTACAAACTTTTCGTAATTTAGTTTGTTATATGTATCTTATTACTAAACCTTTTTAGCTTCAATATGCATGTAATAACATACTTTTAATATTACAACTTTTGCGCTTAACTTCCGTTAAACCTTCCAATTAAATTGAATAAATAATTATATTGTATAAACAAGGGTATTATTTACAGTTGGTAGCATTTAGTTACTTTTATATATCACTAGGATGAAGTTAGATACAGAATAAAGTGTTGCTAAGAAGACGGTGTGTATTTTATTCCCACCTACTCTGGAAATAAAAGTAAGCCGGCGAGGGTTACATTTCCTTTTTACAATTCAACGTTACTTTTTCAATTATCAAAATAATTACCATTTTCGCGGTTTCGCATACATTCAATTTTATTGATTTGGTCATCCTGTTAAGATGCCCCTAATATCACTGTATACTTAGAGGCTATTCAAAAATATACATAAAAGATCAAAGGTGCCGACGGAAATGTCCATACTGGTTATACTGTGGTATTTTTGCATATTATTTTGTCTATTTTAACGACATTTTCAATAACACAGTCTCTCCTTTTCGTTAAATGATTATTTTATTGATTGCAGAGAACAAACTACACACAACTACGCCACATAATAGCTGATTGTTCGTTTTATCTATTTTGGTTATAATTGTCGAAAGCGAATTAGCTTTTGCTAACAATCCATATTATATTATATGCAAAGTTATTATAAAGTCAACACTAAAATAATTTTTAACAAAGTAACTAAATAACAACAAACAATCAAAATCTAATTACTGAAGGAAGGGGATTTTACTGTATTTATGAGTAACAACAGGAATGGCATTACAATTGTTGACACGAATGTAAATTTAGAGTTCAAACAATTCAACCTGTGATAGCAGGGATTTATAAACACAATTACATGGCTGGATTGCGATGATTTAGCACGAGAATAGGTTTGAGAACGAGGCTTTGTCAAATAAAAATAAATAAAAATAACTGACCTACCAAGATCAGGAAGGCCAAGAATTAGTGGTGTTAAAGTTGTAGAAGTTCTTCATCCAAATCAGGACATGACCAGAAGTAATCCACTAGCTTTCAGCAATGCAAATGCGAAATCCAGTATACCACAGTTTGGAAAATTCTAAAAAATTATCCTTATAAACTGAAAATTCTGCTTGGATTAAAAGAGGCAGATTTTGCTACAAAGTATGATTTTTCTTTGGGAGTCAACTGGAAATTGAACCCGAATGAGTATCCCGTATTTTATGGAACGACGAGTCACATATTAACCTAAGCTGGTCTGCCGAAAATCCACAAGAAAGCATTCAGAACGGTCTTCATGACAAGAGTCTCACCGTTTGGTGCGGTTTTACGGTGGATTTTGTCATTGGTCCGTATTGCCACGACGAAATGAGGAATGGAGGAACCGTATCTGTAACTATAAACAACGAATGATACTTGCAAATGTTAAGATATTATGTTATTCCTAACCTACAAAGCACCACGGAATAGAAATCATCATTTTTTATGCAGGACGGCGCACTCCCGCACCTTTTTCGACCAATTAAAGAATTGTTAACCAACATTTGTCAAGCTCGTGTATTAAGCAGACATTTTGCAAATTCATGACCACCAAGATCACCTGATCATAACTCGGCGGATTACTGGCTTTGGGGTAATTTAAAAAGTTTAGAGTTAAAGGACGCCTAATAACGCTACAAAAATTAAAAGACAATATTACTGAAGTAATTGATGCAATTCAGCGCGAAATGTTAGGGAATGCTGTGTACAATTTCAGGAATAAGTTTCTAATCCTAAAACAACGAAATAGAGATCATATTGAGCAATTGTCGCAACTGGTTCCATTTAGGTATTTGATGTTATTAACTTTATTTTTTAATAAATAATAATTAAAAATACATCACTTAATTTAGGATAACCCGATACAACAATAGAAACTGCAGCGTTGGTAGATATGTAGATGCACTTGTTTTCTGACCCCAAAGTGCCCCCAAAGAGCACAAAAGAGTGAATGATGGTTGTGAGAAAATATTGCTATTTACTTATTGTTAGTTTTCCAGTTTACATTTGTTTTCTAATCTTTTCGCTGTTTTGTATAGACGAAGCAGGACCAGGGTGTAGGTGTTTGTATTAAGGCTGCTATCGATTGTTATATTTTTAATATTGATTTAGAATGTATTCTACTTAGAATTAAATATCTCAATAAAACTTTTGTCATTAGAAATTTTTACAAACCTATATCTAAACTGAATGACTTAATTTCTAATTTTGACAATATTCTTTCTTATATTTTCCCAATTGCAGCTAACATTTTATGTCAGATTGGTTTTATGTATGTAGATGCTTGTATGTTTTAAGTCATATGGTTTGGCACAAATTGTTAATGAACCCAATAGGATCCACCATTCTTACCAATACCTTGCTCAAGCCAATTTTTATTTCTAACCCCAAATTCGTTACATTATCAAGCACCTCATCTACAGATGTTACATTCTGACTACAAGTTAACTTGAGTTGCAAGTTCATACTTGAAACTAATAACCTTCCATCTAAATTGGTTAAGTACAGGGAGAGAGACTAAATTTGATTTTATGAATTACTTGCAAAACTTTCCGTGGTATACTCTTATCTAGGAAAAGGGATTCATCTACTTAACTCTTTCAATTATTCCTATCCGCTTTCAAGCAGCTGGTGATGCAGCAGAGGTGCTTGTGGATACTTTAATGTTGTTTGTTGGTACTCCTCTAAGTAAATAACTTCCATTTTTGCTATATTGTGTATTCTAGCTTCCCAATGAAATACTGCTTAGACAACAACTTCCTCCAACATTTTTCGCTTTGAATTTTACAAATATGGTGGCAAACTATGACATGGAAAGCACAACGTTGAAAAGAGCTTATAAGTATTAGCTTTAGGGACTTCTCGTATCTATATACATATGTAGCTATGCAATTGATTGAAATAATTAAATTAAAAAAGAACATATCAGTTCGCAAACTTCCTCTTACATTCCTCATTTCATATATAAAATGCCCCAAATATATGTAGACGTATGCAATATTCCATTAGAGATAAAAGTTTCATTCGCATATTAAATTTGATTTATGCTAAAGATTAAATAAGACAGATTGATGAATCGACCAGTACAAACACCTTGAACTTTATCTACCGAAACTACAATAAAAATTGCTCAAATGCGTCTATAATTAGAGCAACCAATCATTAATCTTTTCGGCATTCCAGCTGCAGTATCTATACTCTGTACACACATAATTTATATTACATAGATTTAATGTTATCTAACAAACTGATATTGTTTCGACATGCATTAATTCGAGTAACATGATTGATGGTCACAAGAGCTAAAAAGTATTGCTGTTCTTGTAATACCCAAAATTATTGTACGCTTTCCATTAATCACAACTCGCGAAGAATTAGTAAGTTTGTATACGTTAGGTAAAATGAATTACTAGTGTTGGAAAGTTTCGCGTTTAAGCTTGCTCCTATTCAGTCCAAGAGTAAAAGGAAAATTGAATATTCTAGAGATGATTTAAAGGTATAGGTGTGGCGTTATAAACCTGTAACAGCTTTAGTGTTTTATAGTTAGTTTGTATTAGAAACTATAGTATATAACCGATATAAATGTCAAATATGAAATAAACGGGCAAGCATGCATTCTAAATACAAAGTGGGGACAATTTTTACCAAACTAAACATTTCTAGAAGTTAAATGCACTACTAAAGCACTTACATTTGCTGCCGAAACGTGTTTTATGATCAGAACATCTCATATATTCTGCGGTGTGCCAGAAACTAATTGTCATAAAGAAGCAGATCTACTGAAAGGAAGGCAGTCTGCAATCTACTTTCACGTTGCTCCCTCGATTTATTTTATTTAATTCTCTTTTTTCATGAGGTTGTACCTATTTACTGGTAATATTAAAAAGACAGGAAATTGGAAATGGTTTATTGCAATTTTAAAAACTGCAGTGGGATTAGTGATTATATGGAAATATAGGACTGAATAGGACTTTATACGGGAATAACACATTGAAGCAGCTTTCTATGGGAATAGTCACCCCCGCTTCTCGTGGCCATTAAACGAAATGTTGACAATAGTAGCATCTGTTATTATCTGCGAATAAAATATTTATTTGCTTATCCTTCATCTATCTCAATTTTTTTTAACTTGATCTTGTCGTTCAAACGCTAATTATGTGTGACCATGTGTGTAAGACTACTAGCAACCGAAAATTGCCGAAAATTTCTGACATTAGAAGACCCCAGAAGGAGTAATTTGTTCAACTTGACTTTTTGGTATCGAAATGACTATATTAAAGCATGCTATGATAGGAATGTCAACTTCTTATCATTGATACTTCTCTTACTTTTCTGCGAAGAGATTCATGTTTGTGAGAGCTGACAAATATAGAAAAGTTTAGTTATTGGGTGTGCGTCTACAAACGTTAAGCATAACAAAATGCCTACATTTCGAAGACGTCAGAATTATCACCCGTGTCAGTGACTTTGACAGGGGTAGAATTGTTGCCTATCATGATGTTGGTTTGTCCTCTCACGAAATTGGCCGTCATGTTAATTGTACTGCAATGACTGTAATGCATGTACGTCGTGTGTGGACAGAAGACGGTAGAGGAACACGAAGAAGACCAACTGGTCAACCGAGACGTACTACAGAGCGTCAAGATAGGCGCTCTACGCTAGCTCTACGAAACCGTTTTGCTGCAACACAGCAAATCGCTGACGAATGGTTTGGAGAAGAAAATGGACCTGGTACTATGCGTACACTATATGGCCGCATTCGAACTTCTGGACTTTTTCCATACAGTGCACGAGTAGTGCTTCCTTTGACTGCGGATCACTGTCGTCAACGCTTGAAGTGGTACAGAGAACAGCAGCATTGGGAAGCAGAAGGGCATAATATCGTCTTCAGCGACGAATCGCGATTCGGTCTAGGTAGGCACTATGGCCGTAGAAGGAGACTACGCCTTTCAACAGCGCTTTGCTGTTGAAAGGCATGTACACAGGACTGTTGAAGTAATGATTCGGGGATTATTGCTTATGGTGGGCGTTATGTTGATGGCGTCCTATAAACCGCTTTACTACTTTATCTAGATGGCCGTCTACACGTCCTTTTCAACAACACAATACACGTCCCCACATTTCTCATCGAACTATAGCCTTTCTCCAAGAAGCAGGGTTAATATTTTACCGTGGCCACCCCGTTCTCCGAATTTAAACCCCATCGAACATGTGTGGCATAGCATGTAGAGGAGACGGCCCACTTTGCACTATCCTCCACAAACTTTGGCGCAGTTAATCAAGGAAGTTCAAGTTGACTTGAACGAGGTACCACAAACAAATATGGACCATCTCATTTTGTCGATACCTAGACGTGTACAGGAAGTGTACTCAGCTACGGGGTCGCCAAACACATTATTAATTTTTTTCGTGCTACATGTGAATAAAATTTCTTGCAAATGTTGTCGTTTCATTCATGATGTAAAACTATCACATTGCCAAAAAATCAAGTTAAACAAATGATTTCTTCTGGGTGTAACACTTCTAAAGTCACCGAGTATATTTATGTATTTTGTAGTCATAAAGTCGCATGTAGTTATTTGACAAATCTTCTTTAATTTAAAGCAAATAATACAAAGATGTATAAGGTGAAAGTAAGCAACAAGTACATACATATTATACCATACCCAGTATAGTAACCAACAACGATTGTTCTATTTTAGTTACCAATACCACAAAAGAACATGTCATTTATTACTAGTGCTTCTAATGCACCAGTTTATAATTATCTCTAGTTTTAAAGAAATTTATGTCTAATTTTATAAATTAGCAACTCACGTTAGAGGAAAAACTTTCTCGAGGTTTTCTACTCTTTCCTTAATTATAGTGTCGAGTTTTCAAAAGGACACAGCAGAGTAGTGTTCAAATTATATAATGCACTTTCCGTAAAGTATTTCATATTTACGATACTGACATTTGCAAATAATTACGGATTGAATGCTTTCTATATTTGTCCAAGAACTGCTAGAATAATGTCCGCAAAATATGTTACTGTCATGTAGTAATAAGAAGTCATAGTAACCCTTTGATTTGATAATTGAAAGTTTAAATTATCACAGATTCACCATGTCCTATTTTTTGCAATTAATACATATATTGTAAATGTTTTGTTCGCTTTACGTTAATAATAAGTCATCTCCTATTCATTTTTATAATCGGCGTAACTTTACTATCATCTACATATAACCTTCGATCGAAATGTTTCTGGCTTCCTTGATTAATTTGAGCTTGCTGATTTGTGGTCCTGAGCTTTTGCGTTCTTTTTCCTTTAGATATTGTTGATACTCGACTTCACCGATATGTTTGGTTTTCTTGTCTGGTACAAAGCGATATTCAATTCAGGAAATGTTTGTCAAAGACACAGTTGCTTAAAATTAAACTGGAAAACCCGTTCTCGCTGCAATCATTTTTGAACGCCACATAATCGTTTCAATAATAATATCTGAAAAAATTCCTTAATTTTTTGCGTCTTTCAACAATCTTTTATGTTTTGTTGGGCGTTTTACTAGTGACGCTAATATCATGCTCGTTTTCACTCATCTAATTGTGAATGGCACCGTCTTTTACACCAATTGTTATAGAAATATCTTTTTGCACAGCTGTAGTAGATTTATAATTAATATATTAATAATTAATGAAATAGTTCTACTACCTCTTTCCACTGCGACCTGTTAGTCTATTGTGGATCTCTATTATCTAGGCAACCTGATCTACTCTTCCCTTTTTTCTATGGACCTTTTTGCCTTTGGCGAGGTTGCCTTTAGGTGGCTAACCGTATCTGACTGCGGTGCACCAATACTCTCTAGCCTTACTCTGACTAGTTCTTTGCATAGGCACAAAATGTGCTGCGAGGTATTTTCCGTTGTCTGGCCGATTCTGCACATAGCATTTTCAGTCAGACCAAGTTTGCTTGTATGCTTATATTGTTTAATGAATTTCTTAGCCTGCCTAAGTTCTACGGAGTTTCTCCGCCAATCTAGAGCTAGCACCATTTCGTATAGGTTTGTGAATGACTGGCAAATAAGAAATAAAAGATTCAGTTTCTCGAGAATTTTCCTACGGATCTCCTACGAAGTTAAATACACCTTTCTTTCATCTAAAGTTCAACGGACTGGTCAAGAAACATTAGACCTCTTGCAATGATTATTATAATTGCCGAATTTCTCACATAAATAATTAGTAAAGTCAATACAGCGTAATTCAGTTAATAACAGAGCAAACATACAACCGAATGGTATGTATATAATAGTGAAATTTCATCAGATTTTTTTCATATCTCTAGTTACTATTATGATTGGCTTTCGCTTTTACAGACAAATGTTGTATGTCATTGTCATCTTCATCAAGGTGAATTTTGTTCTCTGCTTTGATCTAAATGCATTGTCTGTCGTTCAAATAAGTATCATCCCATTCTAAACATTAGTAACATGAACTCACAATCAGTACTTGTTTTAACATTTACGCGAATAAAAATGGAGTAAACTAATAGTAAAATATTTTATTTTTTTTAAAAGAATGTACGCGTATTGAAATAAAATGTACTTATTTTATCACATGTTTTTCTCGGAACTGGTGATACTAAAATACAAATTTGTACATGCTTTAAAATAGTGGCGGTAATGATTTACGTATACAGGATATGCAATACATACATATATATGTATGTATACAGGGTGTCCGCGATATACAAAGGATGCATTTAAGGGATGACACATACAACGATATAGAAACAAAAAGATATAATACTTCTTGGGTCTATCTGCAAGCGTAAACGGGAAAAAAAAATTACTTCTCATGTCACAAACTTCGACACATACTGTACAGCGGCAGCCGATCAGTGCAGGAGTTACCTGACGATTACAGGCGTGTGTTCTTGCAAATGGGCAACACATCTAGCCTTTCCTGTAATACATTTTCTCCTGTCTCTTAAAAAGGTCCTTTTAAGGACCACCTATTTATCATAAATAAAAGAAAAGAACTAAATTATGTAGTAGCCTTTACGAAAGAGCTTAAAGCGCCCTAACATAATTGCACTATTATTACATTGTTTTCATTTAATGCGACTTTCCCTCAGCTTAAATTTTCATTTACCGATCGAAAGCTGCTATTAAACACGCCATACTCACTGTAACTTCAACATAACATCGATTTTATTGTCATAACATTATTAAAAAAAAAACGCAAAGGTAGGTATCTCTTTCCTACTTTCGGATATTTTTAAAACGTATGACCATTACGATACAATGGTCTAATGTAGTTCAAGGTAGTATAAACATATGATGCATCGCTTACAACTATGATACAGATATAATTCTATTGATACGTGTATAGTATAGCGTAAGAGAAATGACACCACTCTTCAGTTTCAATGTCTTAAATAATTCGTTTTCGTCGTTGTTTTCAGTTATTTTCAACTCTAAATTTTTGATATGGTTTTTTGGTTATTTAAGAAGCAATATGGATGAGTTTTCTTGTACAGTTTGACCAAATAAGGTTTTTTAGAAATATTTTTTTTTCTCGTTTACGCTTACAGATAGACCCAACTTGTATTAAATGTTTTTGTTTCTAAATCGTTATAGCTATCATCCCTTAACTGCATGCTTTGTATATCGCGGACACCCTGTATATTCTAAGACTATGGCTTAGATATTTGTTGTGTAATTGGAGGGGAAGTTGTCGTTGTCTTTCGAATGGTGATATTTTTGGGGTGTCACAAACTACATTTAAACCTACAGTGAAGTATAGATTGGTTACTAGTGTTCGAACAGTAGCCTTACATATTATTAGTCCTTTCTTTTGTTACCTAATCACCACATATTTTTCTGAATTACAAGTTAAATATGAAATTTCCGCATTTTTATACACACATTTAAATGCATAAAAATGCACATTTACACGACGTATTCTTGTACACATGTATGGTATTTTATTAGGAAATTTTATTCCAGTAGTAGCTAATATTGTTGAGTTAGACTTTTAGTTATCCCTCATTGTGTTAAGTAAATAAATACATAATTGCATAGAGTACGCGAATATAATTGAATCACTGTTACTTTGACCTTTTCATTCATTTGAATTTTTAATATTCTAACTTAGAACAACGGCTGTACTGTCATAATAGGATCCTTATTTACTAACCCATTGTATTCCACAAATGACCAATAATTTATTCTTATGGATGCATACACTTCCACTAACAAATCACTACCCATTCTAAAGAACGACAGTAACATAAACCATTCTTATTTACAAGTAGATGCAATAACGACGTATACGTTTCATATTGTTTTTGATATACATATAATACCCAGGTAAATATTTCTTCTGTTGTATTCTTTGGAAATTCAAACCATTAAATGGTCGGATTATATTTTCGACTTAAAATTACTTTTCTAACAATAGCACGTCATATAAAACATTTTCCGTTCATATCGTGCCGGTATGTTTTTGATTTCAATAATAATTTAACCACAGAATACCTAACTGTAAAGCGCTTGTTGATTGTTCGGAACGCATTATTGTACCATTATATGTATATTTCGTGACCTATTTAAAGTGTTTGCGAAGACATTCCAAATTCTTGAATATAATCCAATTTAAATTTACTGTTAACGGAAATGTTCTTTAATTACGAGTATTATAAATAATATTATAGCGTATGACAAGCGCATACTAGTTGTCTCAAAATCAAATATGATTAGTAACACGGATACCGAAGAAAATGACTACACACACCATCATTTCTGTTAAATCTGTAACATCGATTGACAGAATTTTCGAATCAGTAAATATTTCATAATTTGCCATCGTCTTTATCCGAAAGAATATCTTCATATATTCTAAATACATCTGATAAAAGCGATTATGATGGTCCGTGTTTTCTTGTGTATCCATCAGATGTCCCACTATGATAATAACATTTATATCAGTCAGTTCTGGTTGTGAAGCGGTTCACTGTAGATAGCAAAGTGGAGGAATACTGGTTAATAATTAACTTAATGAAAGGTTATATATTTTTATGCCGGGTATAACATCAAACGTAAGAGTTTTTCCAACCTTGCTGTGTCTGCAATCCACGTATCCCCCACACTTGAGACAGATGGCTTCCCAGAATACTACATTCCTTTAATTTTAAAGTGCAGTTTTACTTTCAGAAGTACAAAATCGCAAATGAGACTTGTAGAACACTTGAACTACCGTCAAGAACATTTCATCGCCGATCCAACGTCAATGTATCCTGTATTTATTTTAAAAGACAACAAAAAGTTTGAGCACTAGAACCGGATGCAACCACGCTCACACACGCATCGATTCGTTTTTAACGTATTTTGTGGTATAATGGGAAGTCGTTTAATTGGGCCTGTAATGTTGACTGCTCCGCGGTATTTAGAAATTATTGAAACAACAGTAGATTTCGTAGATGACTTATCTTTGCCAGATAGGATTGGGCTTTGGTACCAGCAGGATGGATGTCCAGCCCGCAATTCCCGAAATGTAATAACTTATGTAACTGATCTATTTGAGAATAAGGTTATTGCTACCAACACCACTATTAGATGGCCAGCCAGATCAGCAAATTTATCACTTCTTGACTTTTTTGTGGGGTTTATTAAAAAATAAGGTATACGGAAGTCATCATAATTATAATAGAAGATGTTGAAGAGCTGCACAAAGCAGTGCTAGAAGCGTGCTCAAGTATTAATGGAAATACGTTACGGAAAGTTACCCGAAGCATTATTAAACGTTGTGAATTATGCATAGCAAACAATGATCACCATTTTGAAGATTATCTATGAATTTTAAAATTGAGGTTTGTTGTTTTTTGTATTTCATTTGATATTGTTTGGGTTCATGCAAGTCTACTTTATTAATCGATAAAATTGTTAATTAAAGTAGTATTTCGTCATTTAATTATAGGTTATGTTACATGGATGAAAAGAGAATAAAAAACTTAATTTAGTGGTATGAAAATCCAATATGGCACCTATTTAACTTAAGAAAGTTGTTATGGTTTTCTCGAAAGCCGCCATCTTGAATTTCTGTTTGACATTGATTTTGAATTGCTTGTATCGAGCATATTGCTTCTTATATGAAACTTTTTTCGTAACTTTTATACTTATGGAGATATTCGACTTAGAAGAAAATGGCCATTTTTTATTTTTTTGACATAACTTCTGAAGGGTTCGAAATTTTGAATTTTTTAAAACAGATTCTAGATCAGCGCATACATCTGCAAAACATTGCCCAGTTAAACAAATCTCTATCTTCAATAATAAGGAAGATGCCCGTGCAATCACACTCGATTTGGGACACCCTGTGTGTAGATATACATAGGTATATGTATGTATGTATTGTACAGAAAATATACATACATAGCAAACTTATCAAGTCATGACGAGAGATTGTTGACGATGGATAAGAGAATAGGCAACAAGCACAAGGGTAGAACATCCATAAGAACGACAAACACGGATGAGCAGATCAACACTATCCAAAACCAAGCCGGACAACGTGAACCAAAGAACGAAGGATTGTATATACCAGGTACCATATAAATGTGGGAGAACATACATTGGAGAAACAAGCAGACCCATGCAATTGAGAATCTGAGAACACAAAAAATTGGTTCGACTAGGGGAAATGGAGAAATGACGCTTGGTGAAACATGCCTGGGAAGAAGATCACAGGATTGAATGGGATAAAGCGACAATCCTGGCAAGAAAAAACCATTATACAAATCGAAAACTAAAAGAAGGAGCGTATATGGCCATAGCACCAAATGCCATAAGTACACCAAGCCTGGATATTAATAAGGTATGGTTACCTGTGATTAAAAACAACGTAAGCAGAAAACCGGCAACCACGATACGAGAGGCAGAAACTAGTGACGCATAAGAAACCTGCGCGGGCCTTGGCGTATCCACATTTGCGCATACGACATGATGTTGACATGTATTGTCAAATGGTAAATGTCATGTCATTTTTCTATATAATTTTTTCACCTGTGGCATCGAAAAACAATGTGTTAATGAGTTTAGAAAGAAATTAGAACTACCCTAATGACGGCAGTAAAGAAACTGCCAAAACGTCGGAATACAATAATCCAACAAACGAAGGCAATAGCCAATTTCAAACTTATCAAGATTGGCTTACAACATAATTTATACCAAGAAATCCTGGAAGAAATGTGTTTCTTTGTAATGTATTTTGTAGTTTACATTGGCAGAAATTGCAGGCAACCAATCCAGACGTGCGCCGAGAATAATAAAGAAACTTAAAACAATTACTGGTTGTGAACACAAGCAGACTATGCTTTAATGGTTCTTCGTGAATGACACATAACTATTAAGACAAAGCGATAAGACAGATATGAGTCAAACTTCAAACAAGTTATGTACTTTAGCAAGTACATATATCCTTTGCTGTACAAGAGGAGGCAGGACGCAACCGAAATCTGCCACTTTTTAAAGACGAGACAAATATTTTCTTACCAAAAAAAACTAAGAAAAAAAGCAATTTCAAGTTACTAAAAAGGTAGTAGTCACCAAACAGATGATTTTCTAATGACATTACATCAACAAAAAGCTATTTATTTATGAAGAGTTTCTTCACATACTTCTATTAGACAGCTCAATATTTCTTCTTTTCTGTTCATGCTTAATGACTCTTCTTTATTTTATTTCTAGATTTCCTCCGTTATTCTTTCCGCTTATACGAAAAACATAAAGTAAGAAATAGCAAATTCGAACCCACATATGAAAATTAAACAAGAATAAACTCTTGAAAGGATAGGTTAATAAGAAACTGATTAATTTTTCCTTTAGTCCCTTTCTTATCAATATTCAGTAGTACTTTTGACCAATAATACAAATATGTGGTAACTTCGTCTACTTTTAGTTCACTTATTAAGTACCTGGGTAGTATAATTGCTAATAATTATAAAATGCAACATTAATGTGCAGAAATTGACCTTTTTCCAAACTTAGTAATTATAGTATACCTACAACTTAACTTAATCAGAGGGTTAATTTATTTTTCTTTGATAGAATCTGTACATCCTATAGTAGCAATACATTAAATGATATTAAACTGGGTTGATCAACAGGAAGTACAACCAAACACGTTTTCTACGTTCGTAATATAATCCCACAAAATAGAAACATTATGGTAGTTAAATCGTATTTACAATTTTTAATAAATCTAATCTGGCAAAGTATTCATAGATCACTTTCTATTTCAACTTTTATATATTGATAATTTATCATTAAAGTTTATACATGCAGGCATATTCAGCAAATCTACACATTATTGAAATTCTTCTATTTATAAGGACATGTACGATTTCTCTTTTATAGATTCGATATATGTACCTACTAGTTTCACAAAAAAAATAATAATGCGACCACTAAAGATTGGGCATGTGGTTTGTACTTCTACATAAATTGGTTCTCGAACTGAATCTTAGAAAAAACGTTTAAAAGTGTTCCAAGTACTACTAAAAAAAAGTCTTTGAACCTATTTAATAACGACCACTTAAAGCAGGGTTGCATGATTACAGCGATGTGTAAGTAGACGGCATAGCAGAAAATATAGGGACTAGTTGTTAACCCTTAGTTAGTAAGGAGATGTTTGAGATACTACTCAAACATTTGTTTTTATTTGAAAAATTTTGAAATTGAGGAAGAGCATCTTGCCGTTTATAGCAATGATGGTCCGCAAGAAAGGACTGGTGTAAAGAAGTGGAGAAAAGTTGAAGTTATAACTAGTGATGGGGGCAAACGCATACTATGATAAAGTAATAATGCAATTAATCTCACTCCAAAAACCGTACGAACAATGGTTCAAAAGCATTGATTGTAAGATCAGGAAAATTACCTGCCATATTATATTACGAAGGTTGGCCTAACTGCGTAAATGTATTAACATTTTTTTTTTATTTCGACTAATAATTAAGATTTTCTTTAATGAAGGAGATCGTCCTGTTGCTATACTAAAACAGGCTAGTTTCTCTCTGATTTATCCACTGATGCTAACTCCTTTTGAAAAAAACGTTGCACCTCTTCAATCCTCATTGAAACCAAAACATTTGATGCACATTAATACATATCAAACATTCAGTGGGCAAAAACACAGGTCAAATTAGTATAAATGTTGCAATTGAAGCTTTGGGTGCTTTAAAAACAAATTTTGAATTTAGTTTTTGTAAAGCTTTATATTGTCGCATACGGCTTGGTATAAGAAAAGGCTAAGTGGATTGAATTTAATGATCAACAACTGTATAACTAGAGCAAAATGTCACGTCGATTCATCGAATCAAAATATAAACAGTTTGTTCTTATGTTTCCCTTGATGATAAATTTCTCAACATTCACTTTGAAAATACAAATATTTGCATAAATTGTAAGAATATTGCAGGAAACAAATAATCTAATTAGGGTTAATCTCGGAAACACATTATTATAATCAATTATTTATATTTATTTTTAAAAAGTTTGCTTCCTTTATTAATAATGCGCATAGTAACTGAATCATTTCGTTTGAGAAATAAAGGTACCATTAAGAAGAAAGTTAAATTGTTTCTCTACAGCTCGCTATAGTTTTAGTACAAGTATTCACGATGTCGTTTAAAATGCTATAATGCAAACTTAAAATTATGACTTTCACTTGTAATTAGCTGTTTTTTTACCAGCAAATGAAGTACATATTTATTCCTGTTCCAGCAACCATGTAATTTCTTCAACTAAAGTATAATTACTACAAAATGGGAAATAATATAAGTGCTCGATCGCGCTCGATCCCCGAGAAGGCAAGGCAACACAAACCAAACAAAGTTCTCCTGCTGCTTCATCGCACGTGGGCGTTAATGATCACGGAGAAATTGCAAAGGTCCAGACAATCAAGGAACACGAACTGCAGTGAATCGACGATAGACTTGGAATCTCAATATTCGTTCTGCAGTTGTTCCCAATGCCATAGGAATGACGGCTTGAGTTCTAGTTATGCAAGGTAGGTAGAGAGTTATTTTCAAATCGTTTGTACGCGAAATTATGCAATTATTTCATGTAAATAATACGGAAACGAAGAAAATTTGAATTTCTAGAATATATGGAATTAGTAGCGTGTTTAGTATAAATATTTTTAATTAACGTAGAAAATTTTAAGTATCTTTGGAGTATATGTGTATTAAAATAAAAAAGTAAAATTTTCACGGAAAAATAGGTCTTAAATTGAGAACAATTTATATCAGAATCTATATAACGTGCGCGCTAGAAAAATTAAAGCGTGTCCGATTTATATTTGTTTCTAATTTTATCAAAACCATCTTCTAGTTAAACCTTTCCCCAAAATATGTTTGAATTTACTGTCACGTAGAGCATTAGTCTGTAATTTTGTCTATTTATGCATATGACAGTGAGAGGTTATGTTGATTATTCCTACTTCCAATGTATAGTTTGTTTCACCATAAATTTTCCAAAAACGCTTCAATCTTTACATATCTGCAGAGTTAATATCTCGAGGACAACAACAAATAAAGAGGATTTTATTTGACTTATTTATTCTTGTGCTTTGGTTCATTTCATTTTTTACTTGTACATATTTATACTACTATTGCGCAGTCAAAATCTGGAAGCCCCCATAATGGATTTTATTGAAATTGTCTCCAAGAATTAAGAAGTGAAGCTTATGTGGATGTATGGAGTATGGGGGTTTGCCGAAAATTTTAGCTTGTAGCAACTATACTACTTAATCACAGTTTTGCAATCCGATTTACTCTTTATAACCATTTTACCACAGAAAAAATTTGGTGTATCCCTTTAAAGTTATATTCGTTAACGGTAAGTTCGTCACAAAAGCATAACCAATGAGCATTTTCTTTTTCAATTACTTTTACTCTTTCTTTTTAGATAAGCCTTGCTTCTGGAATCACATGATTACATGACTATTTCATTTTATTAGTTAGGTACTGTATTCTTGTACTGAAAACCAACAACCAATTTTCCACTATTTGACTGTGGAACTGTACAAATTTCCCTGCTTCATAATGTCCAGAAATACAATTCTGGCTTACATAATAATAATAATAATCTTTCAGAATTCTAATTATATATGTATGTGTAGGTTTAATTTTACGACGGACTTTATTTTTGTAGGCATACAAACAGTAAACGTACATTTAGACGTTTACAAATTTTAAAGTTATTTACGCAAGCAGTATATTATTCTGTTTGATGACCAATTGAAACATATAATTTCCAATTCCAATACTCTTAAGAGCACGTATGATTACGTACATATAGAAAAGATTTTAAATTGAAATACATTTTATTCTGATTCTGGATGTAAATATTCTCTAAATAAAAATCCAATTATATGTTCCCTCGGTTTATTACTTGAATAACCAAATACAAACCTAAAGCGATAAAATTTAAATACCCAGCAAAGGTTATAAATATTACCTATTTTTGTATATGCTGGCAGTAAAGAATTTCAATGACATACCATTTTAATTGCACTGGAGGAACCCGATATTGCAGAATACAAATCTGGTACAGAGATAAAGTACGATAAATATAAAACCAGTTCTATATATGCAACGTAGCAAGGGATGACCAAGTCGATGGCATGAGAACGTAATTGACTGTTTTTAATCAGTGCGCTATAGTAATAAACTACATACATATTTGGATGGAACTAAATGCACGTAATATCCAAAAACACAAACGGCTCGAATCCTTTTATATACTTGAATAACTTGGTTATTATGCAGATAACCACCTCTTTAAGCACACCATTTAGTAACAATATTCAGAATGAAGTAAATGATATTACGTAACCAACAGTTTAATAGAGTTACCAAAAATACACATACATATATCTTTTACACATTATAACAATAGAACGTAGCACAATAATTAGCTTTAAGGAAAATATGATATAATTTTGTTGCCATACAGTAGTACAAAGTGGTCTCCTTAGGCCAAATCTACATAAAGTCAAAAAGGTTGTAGTTCCTATTGATGTAGCTTTTTTTGGCATAATTATATTCACATGTTTGCCTGATAATATCCAAGAATCCAAGGAGAAAGTGCTACCAGCTGAAATAGTAACCATTACTAAAATAGTTCTTCTATTAATTTTCCATTGTGGATGCTGCAAAATAAGCATTCCAATGTCCAAATGAAGACTGATACGCTTGGAGTGAAATGTTCAATTTGCTCTTTACCAAAAATTAATAAAGGCAAGAGCAGTTTTCTAGAAGCTGATATTGTTGGGACTACGATACGAGCATGTGTAATTGCAAATATAGCCTCAACAACTGCTGCTACAAGTGTTGCCAGATTGTAGCTCAAGATTAAAACCACTAATAAATTTAACCGATATTTTTCGTGAAGCTATGTTATAAGCTCTCTGGCTTCTCCAAACCCAATGTTGCTATGTTCTAACATTTTCTGAACCAATGTCAACTAATGTATTAGCTTGTAGCGTCCATCTCTGAACATCTAAATCATCATCACTATTCGCACCTGAATCAATATGATCTACATATTTACTATGTAGGAATTAAGATCATTTTAGCAACTTTTCTGGTTGCATAGGTACAATTTTTCTGAAAGAGTATTTAATGACAGATGTATTCTCCTCCCACTTTTCCAATGCGTAACTGTGTTGGTTTTATATTCTAAACTTACAGTAGGTACCTCCTTTTTGTTGTGTACTTTTTTCTTCTTCAGCTTCCATGCTATGGATCGCTTTCCTTTCTGTCGGCGCAGGCACCTCAATTACAAATTCTAGGGGATGTGGTTTTTGGTATAATAGCAACAAATTTAAGATTATGTTGGTTTCTATTGTGCTATTTGCTTGATTGGTATTGATATTCACATGGGGCTATTATTATTATTGGCAACTTCAAACGTTACCATCAGTTAACGAATTATAATACTTATGGTGGTCATTTTTTATATTAGGTCTGCGATATAACAAACCAATAATTATTATTAATTTCAAATTTGACGAAGTTATACAGTGCTTTCCAATAGAAACGAATAAATCCATTATTTCTGAAATTGAGAGTTTTTCGAAAAAATCCTGTGACAGGTCGATATTGTTTTAAACAAAGGCGCTTTTCCACATACGACCAATATTTGTGACGTAATCGTCATTCGAGATATTACGTCATTGATCATATTTTTAAATGGCAAGGCCCACCTTCGACCATGCCAATTAAAAGAACGTGACATTCTACATACACATAGTCAGAAATTATGCTTGTCTGACAGTTGTCTTGGCGACCGAGAATGTTTGTATTACTGTCAGATAAAAACTTGAAATCGTACTTTTTTGTTTCTTTTATATTTCTTATCGATTTCTTATCTTTTGTGGCAAAAGCAATATGTTTGAACTGTTTATTGAGTAGTGACTTTGTCAATGTCTTTAAAATGGTGAAATTAACTGAACGAAAACGAATTGAAATTCTTCGCATAATTGGATTTGGAGACAGGATGCGCACCCAACAAGAAGTAACTGAATTGTTCAATAAAACTCATCCTGGTCGGCGTCCCATTAGCCAAAGTATGGTAAGTAATATTGAGTCTAGATTCCGTAACTTTGGACATGTACGTTTATGTCGATTTATCTAAATCTGGTCAACCCTCAAAATCAGAAGGAGGTCAACTTAACGTTTTGTTGGCAATACAAGAAAATCATCACTCAACACTTAACCAAGTGGCTTCTGATTTCAATATGGCAGCATCAACAGTTTGAACACGACTTTGATCGTTTCAAATCTGCGAGCAAATGCAAGAGCTACGCACTAATGATAATAATTTCGTAAGATACGTATTTTTTTTCTGACGACGCTATGTTTGCTTTGAACGGAAAGTGAATGTGTGGTGCGGCATAGTCCAAGGAAAAATTCTGGCTCCTCATTTTTTGACGTTAACCTAACTGGTCAGAGATATTTGGAGTTTCTTCGAGCCGACCTTCCCGAACTAATAAATTTATATCCAAATGAGGAACGTGACCTTCCGAGAAATGACCTTTTCTTTCAACAAGATGGTGCACCTCCCCATTATTCAGCAGCTGTCGAATGTGCTGTCGAATCGTTGGATAGGGAGAAAGAGGCAGATTGACTGGCCAGCTAGATTGCCAGATTTGACACCACTAGATTACTTCTTGTGAGGGTACTTAGAAAGCAAAGTATACGTTAGTAAACCAGCGAATTTAGAAGAATTAAATGAAAGAATTCGTCAGCAGATACATCGTATACCTCCTGAAGTTATCGATCATGTTCAATAAAAATTAATTAATCGTACTTCACAAATATGGGTCGTATTTCGAAAAGTGCCTTTGTTTAAAACAAAATCGACGTGTCAGAGAATTTTTTCGAAAAACTGTTCAAAAATAATGAATTTATTCGTTACTATTCGAAAGCACTGTATATACTACTTGCTAATCTTCTGCTATCTTCTACCCCATGTGAAGTCGCTTTGGTTTTTACTTTGTTTTCCTTTATGGCGCTATCAGTTTAGTTTCATTGGTGTTTTGTTAAAACTTCTTTTCTTGACAGTATTCTGTTTGATTATTAGATTTCCTTTTCTGTTCATCAGTGAGTATGCAAACTCTACTAGCATTACACTCATATCACACAATTAGCAGGTATTTTTTATTACTAGTTTTACACCTTCGGCGCCATATTGTGACACAAAATTTAATGACAAATTCTTTTTGCGTCTACTATTATAATTACAGTACTAAAAAATGTTTGGTAGCAACTCTTGCAACAGAAACAACAACTCCTTCGTATAATGGTTAAGCCAACAAAACTTCGAGCTAACCGTATCAACTCAGTATACAGGGTAAACCAAATTAAGTGTTTACCATTGGTAACTTCGTTATTATTAAAGATGCAAGGTTGTTTAAATTAGCAAACTTGTAGTACTTTTAACGCTCATTTAGACGGAAGAATAAAAAACAAATGAGCAGCGCGTTTTAGAGTTTTGCCGAAAAATGTGTTTCTTTCAAATGGAAACCCCTGTATATTATATCATTTTCTGCTACAACTTCAATTTTTAAACAAAAAATCTTATAAGAAATTTTTTACTGGGAATAAAAATACTTGAGCTATAATGAATAAACAAAAACAGTTAAGTCGAGTGCATTTCGATGTATCTATGAAAACGACGATAAGTTTTTTTACCACACGTCAAATATTAGTACAGTTTTATTAGTTTTTCACTCATAAGTTTCATTGTGCTAGTTATTAATTTGACAAAAAAATGATTTTTACCCATGCAGAAAAGTGTGATATGTTAGAATCTTATTTAGCGTACAGAAAATCCTCTCGGAGGGCGAAAGAACACTACGCTGAATTATATCCACTCCGACACAACCACATGAGCAATATTTTCTGAGACTGTACCGAAAATTTAGATGCAATGAGAGTGTTTTTACCAAAACAAGAACAAAAAGGACTTTTATAATAAGCTAGATCACGGAAATTGCAGTTATCGCATATTTTGAGGCCAACCGTGAGAATTCCATACTAGATATTGTCAATGAATCTGATTTGAGTCACGGTTATAAGTACAACCCAGTTCAAGTTTTTTTGCCAGGGCATCCAGAGAGGGGAATGTTTTTTTGCCACTGGTATCTTAACTTTTGTCGCCAAAATGTAAACAACTTTCGTTATAATTTATGGACCGATGAATCGAATTTCTCCAAATTCTGGAATGTACAATACAAAAAATCATCATTACTGGTCAAAGGAAAATCTACTTTTAGTACATCCAAGACGCCCACAAGTCCGTTTCAGTTTTAATGTTTGGTGCGGTTTAATTGATTCAAGGATTGTTGGCCTTTTCTTTTATGAGAACACTCTAACTGGTGAAAGGTGCATAGAATTTTTGACTGAAATTTTGAATAATTTCTTAAACGATCTGGATCTCATAAGTAGACAGAATCTGCATTTTCAGCAGGATGGCGCACCTGCGCACAACTACAGAGGTACTCATCAACTTTTAAATACTATTTTTAACACTTCTTGGATAGGAACAAATGGTCCTATTCAGTAGCCTCCCCGATCGCTAGATTTAACGCCGCTTGATTTTTTTATGGGGTTATTGAAAGACCCAGATTTATAAGCAATGGTACGAAAACGTAAATGCCCTAAAGATTGCAGTTAGTGAAAAGATAAACCAAATAGATGGTAGGGTAGTTCGAGAAGTTCGGAAGCGTGTACAAAAATGTATTGAACAACAAAGTGGTATTTTTGAACGTCTACGAAAAAATCCGTGATTTTTATTTTCTTAAGTTTATGTATAAAAAAACTTATTTACAAAACTTATTTAGCTGTTTTCGTTTATGCATCATAACTTCATTACTTTTAATCTCAGTGAAAAATTCCTTATAAGATTGTTTGTTTAAAAATTAAAGTTCTAGCAGAAAATGATATAATATGCAAAGGTTTCCATTTGAAAAAAGCATATTTTTCGGCAAAACTCGAAAACGCGCTGCTCATTTGTTTTTTTATACTTCCTCTTCCTCGTCTTAAAGAGCGTTAAAAGTACTACAAGTTTGCTAATTTAAACAATCTTGCATCTTTAATAATAACAAAGTTACCAATGGTGAACACTTAATTTGGATTGCCCTGTATATTCAATTGTACACATATTATCATCGCACGACGTTTAGAATGTATTATACCTGCCTAGATAAGAAAGCTATATGATGGCTGAATGATGTACGAAAGCCGTCGTGAAGCGGCCATAACTTCACATATATCTGAAAACGTTTCGTCATTATAAAAAGTGTCTACCTACATATTTCCTCCAGAGTATCCTGACTTACTTAAACATAAATTTATGTAAACTTATTTTATACGATAAGATATACATACATGGAAAGTAAGAGTTACACAACCAGATTTAAAAACCGTATAAACCCGGCGCGATTAAATATTATAATTAAATCTTTACTTGACATATTGCACAACGGATTACGAGATCGGAATTCATTTTTCTAAAATTTATTATCCGGGAATTGTAGCGACGAATCACACCGCAGTATACGGAGGATAATTGCTACGAATTAGAAAGTCCACAAGCAACTCGAACGTGCCCTACACATAAGAAGGCACAATTATTGAACGGGAGGAGCCGCCCGAAAGCAATTATTTTATATTTGAAATTCTAAAGCACTACACATCACCATAAAGTTAACGAGTTTCGAATTGCAATTGTTGCTAGCATTCGTCTATGTATAAATGTATTTTGTGTTTTTTCTCGTAATTGCACTGGTTCTGAGGGCAACATAATTCAGTTTGTATTTCCGATTTTATTGGAATTGAATTATTAAAACTGTAATTTTGAAACAATGGATGGCATCAAAATAAAAAAGTAAGTCATTCATTACATAGAATTGCGAAAGTTCTTGTATTAATTACTTATACATATATGAGAGAAAATATTAGTCCGGATTTAAGACGTCTAATCAATAAATTCTAATACATAAAAATTATATTGTTTAAATTTTTAGTAACAGATATCATTGACTTTCAGATAAAGTATACCTATACAGCTTTAGCTCGAAAAAATATGTCAAAGACGGAAATTGCCATAAAATCTTTACTACTGTAGACTCAAATTTTGGTAACAATCATCAACCGTTTTT
>SMLS01062325.1:0-38790 GCA_004785975.1 Popillia japonica | reverse complement strand
GTTCTGTGTTATTCCTTCTTTCATATTATATATGTACCTATTTTTTTGTGCTGTTCAATAAAGGCAATTTATTATTATTATTATTATTATTATTATTATTATTAATATTGCGCACTGCGACGATCGACTGACCTAGTGAAAAGTAGGTGTCTACTGCAAACGAGCATTGCTCTCTCACCCAAAGCATTTTGGCGCTTGATGACGTTTGAGAAACAAATTCCCACATCATCGTTCTCGGCCAAAAACACTACCGCGCCACAACTAGTTTCAGTCCTGCAACTACACCTAATTGAAAAAAGAAGGTTTTAATGCCGGACCCTGTACTTTTTAGTATCATAATTAAATGTAGGAACAACCGGTGGGATATGCATTAAATCTCACCCAATTGCGTGTTGTTTGTTCTGATTATACACTATACAGGGTTTCCCACGGAACTGGCTAGTTAGAAGTTTTCGGACTTACAGAAACACTTCAGTTTTGAAAATTTTGGGTTCGTAATAATTTGGTACTTACTTTCTATATTTTAATATTTTCAAGTTTTTTGCACTTCCGGTTAACCGGAACTCGTCGCAAAGTTTGTTATTTTAAATGGAACACTCTATATATTATTACGTTTTTGGATTTAGAATCAAATTCTATGACGATTACAACTAGGATTTCCTATACCTATCTTCAGCTGTTTCTAAGATATTACGATTTTTATAAAAATTCTGGCATTTACACCGTTATATTTAACTGATTAATTTTCATTTACTGTAAGTGTCAGAGATCTGATATTTTAAAACTGCCAAATACTAACATTGTCTCACCAAAACGTAGTAACATTTTTCCTTTATATCATACAGGGTGTTCAAAAATGTATGATATATATACCAATTTTTAAAGTTGCAAAACACAAGTTTTTCAAATAGAACACCCTGTATATTTTGACACTGTTGGACGCAGAATTCAATTCTATATCGACCCCCCCTATACCTATCTCTAACAGTCTGGTTTCTATTCCCATTTATTTATTAACGCTTCCAACTGGCGGAATAATACTTAATCTGGTAAGCTATGACTTTGACATTACAATAAATTATTGTTTTGAGGACACAGTATTGTTGTAATTGTTGACCGTTACCTATTCTCTGAGATGCATTATTGTGTAATTTATTAATAAAAATAATGGAAAATATTGGAGTTTACTCAAATCAGGATATTTTAAATTTATGCTGCTTCTGAAGATTTGGGCATTTTAAAATCATCTGTCCATAGGATTCTGAAACGCAATAAGATGCATCCTTTTTCAGATACTGCAGTACAAGCTTTCTGATGAACCGAAAAGAAATGAATTCTGTGAGAAAAATTTCGTTCGACTTTTTTTTGTCTAAAATAATTTGGAATGACGAATCAAAATTCCCTCGCGAGGGAATAACAAACGGAAGAAACAACAAAGAAATTCATATTATTTGAAATTCTTTTCCTTAAGTACTAGTGTTCGGTCAAGCAAAAACGGAAATGCCAGATGCCTCGCGTTTTAAGACCAAATAGTGACATTGATTTACCAAAGAGTAGTAAAACATTCACAAGTTCTTAAAAATTAGTGATACACGCATTAATCTTTCAAGTTGCAAAACTCAATCTTAATACAAATGATTAAAGACATAGATACAACACTTATAATAGTAATTATATTTGCACAAAATTTGCAAGACAACGTAAAAATAAAAAATAAAGTTCTTCCCGCAATTTTTTGGCATCCTGACTATAAAATAAATTTAAAGTATCCTGATTTAGGTAAACCCCAAAATTTTCCATTATTTTGTTTATAAATTACACAATAATGTATACTTCTCTCACACGAAATACAAAAAGAATAATTTATTGTAATGTCAAAGTCATAGCCTACCAGATTAAGTATTATTCCGCCATTTGGAAGCAAATAGGAGAATAGAAAGCAAACTGTTGGAAATAGGTATAGGGGGTGTTACACCAAATCAATGCAGAATTGCGAATTCTGCGTCCAACAGTGCCAATATACAGGGTGTTCTATCTGAAAAAATTGAGTTTTACAACTTTAAAAATTGGTTGATATATCATAAATTATTGAACACCCTGTATGATATAAAGAAAAAATGTTCCTATGTTTTGGTGAGACAATGTTAGTATTTGGCAATTTTAAAATATCAGATCTCTGGCACTTACAGTAAGTGAAAATTAATCAGTTAAATATAACGGTGTAAATGCCAGAATTTTTATAAAAATCGTAATATGTTAGTAACAGCTGAAGATAGGTATAGGAAACCCTAGTTGTAATCGTCATAGAATCTGATGCTGAATCCAAAAACGTAATCATATATAGGCTGTTCCATTTAAAATAACAAACTTCGCGGCGACTTCCGGTTAACCGGAAGTGCAAGAAACTTCAAAATATTTTAGAAAGAAAGTAAGTACCAAATTATTGCGAACCCAAAATTTTCAAAACTGAAGTGTTTCTGTAAGTCCGAAAACTTCTAACTAGCCAGTTCCGTGGGAAACCCTGTATAGGTACTTATCTAGACACTTTTGCTGCAAATTAGATTTGCAGATTAGAAACTGCACAATCAGTTAGTTATATTCAATTTAACGTTTCAATTCAATTATCACTACTCTAAAGTAACCAATCCTGTAATACTTGTAAGGTTTTTGCTTTTGCTAATAGGGTAATTTCTGCAATACATACTATTAGGCGAATCTAGATTAAAAAGTAAACAACAGTTGAAACTAAAAATATTGCATGATACTGACTTTGTTATAAGAGAGCGTAATTACTTTGTATTCTAGAGAAATGAGAATGAATCCCAAAGCTATCACAGCAGCACAGATGTTTGGACGTCTGGACGTTGCCACTAACGATTGGACTGATGGGATATTTTCAGCATTATGGAGAAAAACGTTAAAAATGAAGCCAAGTGAGTTTGACAAATTAATTTTCAACAAAAAAATGTATATAATTTAAATAATCCAAATAGCTGAATATTGTTGGTTGGTTTTGGATGGACCGGTTGATAGTATTTGGATAGAAAACTTGAATTCTGTACTAGATGACAACAAGTTACTTACATTAGCTAACGGCGATCGCTTGACTATGGCACCGACTTGTAAAATTATATTTGAGCCTCATAATATTGACAATGCATCTCCTGCAACTGTCTCTAGAAATGGCATGGTTTACATGAGTTCTTCTGGCCTAACCTGGAAGCCTGTTGTTAGAGCTTGGCTAAAGGAAAGAAGCTCTAAAGAACATGATATTTTTGACAAACTTTTTGAAGCAGCTTACCCAACTTTGTATGTGTGGACTATTCAAAATTTGCGTTTAATGATGCCTGTATTACAATGCAATGTAACTTTGCAGATACTACGCATTCTAGAAGGTAAACAAGTAAAATAATAGATCGCGGACTACACTCATGTATTCGTATTCTTACAGGATTAGTACCTGTACAAATTCTACCCGAAAAGGAAGCGCTCTCTGACCAAGGCGAAGATGATGAATTTGCTGATGATACGCAGAAAGAAGAAGAATTCAAACTATTTACTGATGAGCATTTAGCTAAATTATTTGTGTTCGCGTTAGTATGGGGAATTGGAGGATTTTTAGAAAATACCGATAGATTAAAATTTGATAGTTATATAAAAGAAAAATATGAAAATGAATTGGACCTGCCGCAAAATAACTATAAATCTAAAGATGTAAGTCTTAATATATTAGTTTCTGAGAAATAAATATTGATGAATTATACATCGGACGCCATTATTAAGTACGCACTGCACAAATTACATAGTACACGAGCTGTTTAGAAGGACTTTTTATATGTTTTATTACGAAAATCAATAAAATTGATGATTGATTACTATGAATTGCGATTAAGGTTTTGCATCCTGTGTATATGTGTAGGTATTTTTAACGAAAAAAAAGCGGGAGTTGGTTTTATCTACAATTATTTGTGAATAAAATTTAATAAAAAAATATTTACTTGAACATAGTACTATCTAAAAAAATTCTTCATTCTTCGTGGAATTTTGACATTATTATTATTATTATTATTATTATTATTATTATTATTATTATTATTATTATTATTATTATTATTATATAATTCATATACATACGTAACTGATTATCTCGCAAAAACCTGAGAATGTGAGCAGCCACAGATGGAATAAACTTGATCATCTTGTGTATCAATAGTTGCAGCATACTGGACGTGACCTAGTTCAAGGTTGCATGCAAATTCATTGCAAAAGCGTGTATCTTTATCAAATATTGGTGCTGAGTGTAATTCTAGGTGTTCAGGTTATGTTAAGTAAATTGTTAGTAGGATATATGAAAAAGTCAGAAAATCTCACTTTTACTGCTTTTTAACATGTTTATACCTAAGTGCTATACAGCTTCATCATGTTGATACAATAAAAAGAGCCTGATCACTTAGAGCAAAGATTATCTTTCTATTTATCTCATTTCAAAATGTAGAGCAATTCTCTGACGATAATTTCCCCAGACTTACATGAACACATTGCAGTTGAAAATAACGATTGCTTAAGAAGGTTTTCATATTTCACACGCATTTAACCCTAGAATACTAGATTGATTATCATAACCATACATTACGAAGTTTGAAGAGCGTAAAATTTACGAATATCCAGTAAGGGCATATATGTTCTCATACAATGCGTTGAAGTCATTAATTTTAAGCAGCACCTAGCCGCGAGGTTGTGTGCAGACTACAAAATACTGCTTTATTTACTATGCCGTAATGTAGGTGTTTCTTGTACAATTAAACGTTTTGAAAATGACCTCTTTAGAAATTTTATATATAAAATCTTCAAATTAAAGTTAAGAAATATGCAATTGTAACTTGCACTGTACGATATATGTACAACACACATCGTGTTCATTTGAAAACTTCCCATAGTAAATTTCTGGAAATCTAGAAACTTATGAAAAATTTCCTGAAACACCCTACCCTTGGTGCTACTTCTTTAAAAGTCTTAAATTGTGTGGCATTTAAATTTTTGAAATTGATCGATTCGTTTTCGAATTTTTTAAGAAAATCTTTAGGTTTGTTTTGTTTTTTATTTTTAGGAGCGTCAGAATAAAACCCAATATTAAAACGTGCCTTAACATTTTAAGATGTTCTACTGTTTTTCCATAATTATTCTTTTGCAAAAGAAAAACGAAAAAAACATTACAAAAATGCATGTTTTCGGTACGCATTCGTTGATTAAATTTGTTACAGTAAATATAAAAAGTAATGCTATAAACGAAAAATAGACCACGGCATAAAAACCGGATATATCAATTTTTCTTCCGGTAATCTCCGTTCGGATATACATTGTCTGTTGCTTTAGTTTAAATTAGTATTTAGTATTATCAACCCAACTTATTTAAATAAAATAAAAATGATTTATAGTTTACAAGAAAGGGTTGAAATTTTACTAATTTATGCCGAAAATCAATACACTCAACGAACTCCTGCAACATTTTACAAAAGACATCCGGATAAGATCACGTCTCATAGGTTATTCATAAATTTACTCAAACTGGGTCTGTTGCGATTATAAAACATAGCAGTTGAGAGTTTTAAATGAAGTTGCTCAAGTGAAACTACTAAGTAATTGGGCCATTGATTTTTTTAATGAAAATTTAAATGGCGAAGCTTATCTACACATGCTAGAAACTATTATTCATCCATCGATTACTGACGCTCTCGAAAATCAACTCGATAGAGATGGCAATTACGTACTTGATGATAATGAATTACACTTTCAACACGATGAAACTTCTTCTCACTACGTACTTCCAGTACGGCAGTGGTTAGACAAGGTATTTCCGAATAAATGGATAGTACAAAGAGGACCTATCGAATGATCATCGAGATCGCCAGATTTGACGCCACTTGACTTTTTTCTATGAGTTTACTTGACGTCTGTTGTACTTACCCCTCAACTTAAAAAAATTTAGAAGCACTTTGTTACAGGACTATTGCAACTGCGAACAATGACTATATCATTGTTTAGCGAACAACGGACAACATTTCGAACACTTATTACACTGATTTTTTCTCTAGAAACTGTAAAAATAAAACATCTCAATTAGTTAAAGTGCATTTGAAATATAGTGTTTGGTTCTGATGCTCCTAAAATTACAAATAAAACAAATTAAAAGATTTTCTTAAAAATTTCGAAAATAATCGATCAATTTTAAAAAACTAAACGTCAAAATGTTGTGTTTCAAAAAACTATTAAAATGAAGTATAGCTGGATACCCCTTTCTACTTAAAATGTTTAAGGGGGTAGGATGTTCAAGTACATGAGCCAATTTTGGCATTAAACGTGGTCCCCCTTCGCAATACTTCTACGTGTTTCACGAAATATGTCATAATTTTCTAGATTTCCAGAAATTTACGGTGGAAAGTTTTCCAATTAACACGCTGTATATAAAAGTACGGTCTGCACACTAACACAACAGAAAAGAAAACGTACTAAAGTCCGTTGTTTTTCAAGAAAGAGCAAATTTAACGCGTTTAACTGTGTACCTACATGTTTGCAAAACTAATTGTAATTTATTAACAGGCTACATTATTTGATTATGTCGTTAATAAGAATGGTGAATGGGAATTGTGGAGCACCAGAGTTACAAATTACGTGTATCCAGAACTTAGTACGCCAGATTATGCATCTATTTTAATTCCAATACCGGATAATGTTCGAATAGACTTTTTGATTAATATTATAGTGAAGCAGCAAAAAGCTGTTCTATTGATTGGTGAACAGGGCACAGCAAAGACAGTTATGATGAAATCGTATATGAAGCGAGCTAATCCTGAACTGTACGTGATCAGGTCTTGTAATTTTTCAAGTGCTACTACTCCATATCAATTTCAAAAGACCGTCGAAACCTATGTGGAGAAACGGATGGGAAATACATTTGGTCCTCCAAGTGGAAAGAAAATGCTTATTTTTGTTGATGATATTAACCTTCCAGAAATAAACTGTTGGGGTGACCAAATTACAAATGAAATTCTACGGCAAATGATGGATATGAACGGCTTTTATAGTTTAGAGAAGCCGGGTGAATTCACTACCATTATAGACGTACTATTTATAGGAGCAATGGGTCAACCAGGTAAAGTATGTAGTTTTATTTTTAGCAAGTTGTTTTGGATATTACTTTTTTCTAGGTGGAGGTAGAAATGATATACCGTCACGGTTAAAAAGACAATTTTCCATTTTTAATTGTCCAGTTCCGTCTGACGCTGCAATAGATAAAATATTCAGTGTTATTGGAACTGGCCATTACAATGTAAAGAGAGGGTTTTCTTTAGAAGTTAGAAATTTGATAAAAAAACTGGTCCCATTAACCAGACTATTGTGGAAGGCTACGCGAGCAAAGCTATTACCTACACCTGCCAAATTTCATTACGTATTTTCACTAAGGGATTTGTCAAGAATTTGGCAAGGAATGGTACGATTTTATATTATGCGTGTTTTTTGAACGTTGTAAAATATAAAATTAATAGGTTGGTACGCTATCTACCGTCATTGAATCTGAAGCTTGTATGATGATTCTTTGGAAGAATGAATGTACTAGGGTGTTTGCTGATAGATTTACGTTATCTGATGATAAAACTTGGTTTAATGAAATGCTATTGCAACTAATTGAAAACGAGATGGGGGTGGATATGAGAATTAAATCGGAACCAACACCTGTTTTTGTTGATTTTATGAGGTATCTCAACTTGCTAATTGTAATGTTGCAAATACTTTATTGCAAGCTTTACAGAGATGCTCCAGAGCCAACCGGTGATGAAGGCGAAGATGCCGACATGGAGCTACCAAAAGTTTATGAACCAGTAAGTGATGAAGTTGAATTGCGAGAAAGATTAGAAATGTTTTTGGCTCAATTTAATGAAATGGTTCGCGGATCTGGAATGGATCTAGTATTCTTTCCAGATGCAATGTGGCATTTGGTAAAAGTATCGCGAATTATACGGCATCCACGTGGAAATGTAATGCTTGTTGGTGCGTAGGAGATTTCTAATACGCTGTGTTAAATATAAGACAAGTTCTTTCTTCCATTATCAGGTGTTGGTGGTAGTGGCAAACAATCACTAACCAAATTATCTACCTTCATAGCTGGGTATAAAAGTTTCCAGATTACACTTACACGGTCTTATAATATTACAAATTTTCTGGAGGATTTGAAAGCTCTGTATCGATCTTGTGGTGGCCAAGGAAAAGGAACCACGTTTATATTTACTGATCTTGATATTAAAGAAGAAGGTTTTCTGGAGTACTTAAATAATATCCTATCGTGTGGTAGTATATCGAATTTATTTACAAAGGATGATCAGTCGGAAATAGTGCAAGAAGTTACTCCAATAATGAGAAGAGAAAATCCTAAGAGAACTATTACCCCAGAAATTGCTATGGAATTCTTTATGAATAGAACCTATCAGAATCTACACGTTTGTCTTTGTTTTTCTCCTGTAAGTTTTCATGAATTTGGAAGTTCTTAAAAAACTATTATTACGATTTTAACTTATAGGTAGGTGAAAAATTCCGAAACAGAGCATTAAGATTTCCTGCTCTAATATCAGGCTGTACTATTGATTGGTTTCAACCTTGGCCAAAAGATGCTTTAATATTAGTTGCTGAGCATTTTCTTACTGAATTTCAAATAGAATGCACTGACGCAATCAAGTGTGAGCTAGTTCAAGCACTGGGATCCATACAAGATATCGTAGCAAAAACGTCTGTCGAATATTTCCAACGGTAATGATTTTAATAGATATATTTTCATCTTAAATAACAAGTTTTTAATAATTCTATCTTCTATAAACGTTTAACTTATGTAAGTTCACGATTTTAAATATTTAACACAGAGTACATACAAGTACAGTATGCACATCAAGAGATATGGAATTCGGGTTTCCTAATTATTCTTCCAACAACTATATGAATGGTAATGAAGGAACATCGAGACATCATTATACGTAATTACATTTAGAGAGACTAACACGTAAAGTACACCATAAACACATGTAGAACATTTTAGTATCTGTTAGATGTTTATTGTTGCTACAATACAAAGCGTGATTTTGTAAATATGTATCCGCATAAGTGTGTACAGTCATATTGAAAATACTGGACTGGATTTAGTAGAGATGGTTGTTTCATGCACATAGCGCAAATGCCGGTTGAGTCTTTTATCGTGAGACAACGGAATATCTCTAAAACACCGCACTAAATCAAAACAAAGATCTTAATAGAATTTGTTATAATGGAGGGGGCTCACTGAATAGTGCCGAACCCGATTCCTCCCCCGTTCCTTATAAAATATTAAATGGAAACCCCCATTTTGTTATGCAGATTCGGATGCTGCACCATCAAGTATGTAGTTTTTGTTTAAATTTTTTTTTTGTAATAGATTGCGCTGTAATCCCAAAAGCATTGTTGTATACGTCTAGAAAAAATACTCAAAAAAGAGGCAACATGATTTTGTGTTTTTTATTTTAATAACATAACATAACATAAAATAACATTTCAAAATTTCCATTCAACAACTAAGAACGTTACTTTATCTTACCCATTTCAGGAAATATGTTCGAAAATGGGCCCTTCCACTTCGATATATTATTTATTCGCACTTGGAATGCTATTGAACCATAAAACCGCACCTTATTCAGTACTTAACATCCTGTGAATACGTACACATTGGCCGATCATCATTTATGTAGATTATTAATTATTAATTCAATACAAATTAGTTAGTTTTGAATATTTGAACAGTAAGGCAAGCTATAACATTACAAGAAAGAATTAAAATAATTTACATCTACGGAGAAAGTGGTAGAAATATCGATGATGTTAATCTTTACTCACAACGTTTTCCCGACAGGATGCGATCGCTCGCTTCTTTTTGCCGAGTCGTTCAACAGTTCTCTAGCGAAGGAACTGTACAACCAAGAAAGCGTAATCGCCGAAAAACAATTGCTGGAGAGAATAATGAAATCGCGGTATTAGCTGCAGTAGCTAATAATCCGCACTTTATTACTAGAGAAACACCTCGCGGATCAGGAAGTTCTCAGTTCACTATCGCGAAATATTTAGGCGTAGGAAATATCACCCATTTATAGTACTTCATGACGATGATTTTCAAAATCAAGTGAGATTTTGTCAATGGGCGCTTCAACGGGTAAAAGATAATCCCAATTTTTTTGCTCAAGTATTACTTTTTGACGAGGCCACAATGACAAATCATGGTATAGTAAATCGGCACAACATGCATTACTGGAGTATCCAAAATCCCCATTGATTGCGCCAAGTTGAACATCAACACCCTTGAAACGTAAATGTCTGATGTGGAATAATTGGCGATAAGTTTATTGGTCCATATTTTATCGATGGAAACTTAAATGGTTAAAAATCTCGACACATTTTGCAGAACGAACTTCCAATGTTACTTGAAGTCCTTCCCTTGGACGTACGACAAACAATGTAATTCCAAAATGGCGGTTGTCCAGCACATTATTGAAGAATAGCACGAGAAGTATTAGATCGAGTCTACAATCGTCTAGGGATCGGAGACATGATCCAGTGTCTTGGCCTGCAAGATCGCCAGTGTGGGGCCACTTAAAGTCTGAAGTTTATACAGAAGTGCCAACCACGAGGGAAAACAGGATTGAGCAAATCACCAACGCTTATTCAAGGATTACGCCGGAAACACTTGTCAGTTGTGTGCAATCATTCCGATTGTGAATAAATAAATGTATCGAAGTGGAAGAGCACTTGGAATATATATTTTTTTCGTAAGTAGCATCGTGTCAATTATTTCTTCATAGTAGTGTACTTTTGTTTATAGTACGTATTACGACCTTTGTAATATTGTTCAATTTATTCTCTTGCCATATAATTGGTACATTTTACTGTTTGGCAATAAATAAATACAATATTTCCTGCCGTTTCTCTGTATTTCGAGCAGAATCAGCATATATCAGTTTCCTACTGTGAGGATGAGCTCTGGCGTGACTTTTAGCTAAACTACAGAATGGGGTTGGTCCAGTGGATCGAAATTTCATGCCTAAACAGATAGACTCAAGCTACCTTGGGTGTCCTTAGTCTTAGTCCTTAGTGTTGCTCAGAAATGTATATAAGTGCTCCCCGGTGGCGTATTTTAAGGCATTCCTCAGCGCATTGGTGAATGGCACGTATATCTGTCTAAAACTAAACAATTGCGCCCTTGTCCGTAGATATCTATTTCCACTCTTCTTTCTGCTTTGAATCTGTCCATATACCAGTGTATAGACGGACGCGGTAGTTTAGTTTAACCTACTTTTGACGAGTTTGGATTACCACTTCAAGCCGTTTGTGAAACTCGACCCTTGGTGTCATTTGGTTTTTTAGCTTAGCCAAGCGTCCCAGATTTTGTAGGACTGTATTTAGTTTAAGCCTGATGACGCCCATGATCACCTCTCTCTTCGTCTGTAGGCACAATTGTTATCTCTGCAACGACAGCAACAGAGGGCAAAGAACGACAGTTGCTGACAAACGTAATGTTTCTAAAAACAAATCAAATGTATTATTGAACTTTAAAAAACCATGTAAATTAATTTGGGACTGTTGGACATATTAAGGATAGTAGTCGACTGCAATGTAATTATAGTCGGTTATTCAGGTTGATCATGACTGAATAAATTGTGTATACAAATGTGAACAAAATGGCTAGTCAAGTGTAGAAAATATGACAAATTTAGTTGAAACTTAATATTAATGCTCTCAGGCATAATTAATAAAATATTGGTTGGTGTTTTTTAAGTAAAGCTCATAAGGGCTGGAACCAAATGTAAAGCAGAAGTCGTCAAATAGTGACGAAAATTTAGATTAACAGACTGTTGATTATTATAGGTAATAATAAGGATTAACAAACTGTTACTCTATTAATCCTTATTACTTATAACATAGAAATAGAGAAATGATCCAACATTAGATAGAAAATCTACAATATAAAAACGCTAACTCAGCAACTGCAGTATTTTGTTTTTATTTTTATTACGAAATCAAAGCGGTCAAGCATAAGAATAGTTAAGCAATTATGTAAATCTATGCCAAAGTTTGAGTTTTACTGGGAGCAGACCATTTCGATTTGCAATAATTGTAAGGATTTAGAAAGTTTGATTAAGTCACACAAATTCTCTAGAGGCTGTATATACAATTCAGTGTCTTTCGTGTCTGTCTAGATGCCATCCATTTTGATATCTATGCTTTAAATGTTCTAGAAATATGTAGTAGTTGCAAAAGCAAACTAGATGTGATTGTAATACATTTTATTAGGAGATTTGATAAGCTAGCTCTTTTGAGAGGCGCTAAGTATAAACTTCATGAGAGCTGCTTTAATAGCAAATTTTTGTAGAACGTGAACTACACTTTGAAGACGTTAAATTTGTTCGAAAATCATTTTGATAGTTTTCAATTATCAAAACTCATGAACTTGTAATAATCTAAGAAATAATTGTATCGCAACAGTAAACTAGCGAATACTTTATTTGCGCGGTTTGTTTCATCATTGGACATTATAACTGAAAGGTTCTACCAAGAGACTCATTTTCCTTAAATATGCGATGTGCACAAACTTCAGTGGTTTCTAAAACTGAATTCCTTTGTCAGAGATTAGGAGACTGTACATAGCCATTTGAAAAATTAAAGACAATACCTTGAAAAAGTCAGAATCAAAGATTTATACACTATATTTTTCATGTCATTAGTTTATTCTGATATCAATCAATAATAAATTTGTTTTTCACATTATCAAAAATATACTTACTTCTCATTTTTGCTAGTCATACTATGTAAATTAGGTGAAAATCTTCATGCAGCATAAACAGGGAGTACAACTTTCTTAAATTCTATCATCTGTACAGATCACTTCAGAACCAGATCTTCACAGAGTTCACTCTCGTGTACATTTCGAACCATTTATGCTTATTTTTTACAGTACATTATTAGTTTAAATGTTAATTTACATATATAATAAATTTTGATTATCTATCGCGTTATTCCTGCCAACGGATTCTTAGAAGCAATGAACTAGTTAGATATAACTGAATTAAACATTTAATCTAAAGCTAATAATTGTTTATACGAACAAACCTATTATGCAGTAATTAAAATTCTCAAGGAGCTAGCTTATTACATTAAATCTTGTACATAGATACAGTTAAATTCGTACGTGTAAATATATTGGCAACTTAAGCAAACATACTTTTCTGTGAACTTGTTTCGACCTTGAGAGATGATATACATATGTAAGTAATATGTACATTTTTGTCGCTTTTGCCATTTGAATGTAATTATAGTGTAAGTACTTGCAGAAATTTTACTAAACTATACTATGTATGGCAATAAACGAAGGACTGTACACAAAGCTATGAAAGGGAGTTATATTCTGAGGATTACGATAACGGCCTTAATAGATGACTAAACCTGTGCAGTTTAGTGGTTATACACTTACAGCTGAAAGACCTTAAAATGATTAACAACCTGTATGCAGATTGGTTTGAAGTAGTAGGAATTATACTGTCCTCAACAGAGAAAAATAGAAATGGACTCAGTTGCATCTACTCATCATGCCGATATGAAAATATTACAAAATAAAAATCACTACATGTGACTCCAGCTAATATTTATTAGGAATATCAGTGTCACTTTGATAATTTAGTCAGTGATCAACTGAAGCAGAAATTAAATATCAGAATTTGAATACCAAGAAAGACTTGCCGAAACACTTACGGTAACTGAATGTACTCACTATCACAAGCAACCCGCTATTGATTATTAAGGTGTAAGGTCGTAACTAGAATTTGAGTTGATTGCTACGATAGATTCGTCTGATATCAGGTTAAAAACCATAGAGAATGCGGCAATATAGATTAACACAGTATGAACCTTCAGAACAAGTTGGAAAAAGAAAACAATTCAATTTTCTACATACTAGAGTTAAGACACGCCTGCTTAGATCGTCAAGCAAAATGCTATATGAAGTAAGTGGAACATTTGCGTGCACTGACCGTTGTATACTGATGTATCCTATATATTTTGTAACAATCTCTTATTTGAAACATGGTTATATAAAGCAATTTGCTCCTTCCTTCGCAAAGGGAATACTAGAAATAGAGATATGTGCCCGAAGAGGATTGAAAGAACAACTTACGTGTCAGCCGACTCATATCCTATCGGATAGTTAGGCGATCCTAAAAACACTAGCATCCTATCAGATAACCTCAAAACTATCTTGGGACAAAGTTGCTTTGGTGCGAAGCATGAAAGCATACCAAGCAATGGATTATCAAAGAAGCTGTCAAGAAACGATTCTGCAACAAGGTTTCAGAGCAGGATCGCAGGAGCAATAACAGCAATAACTACGTGGTGCAATAGCTGAGTGAATTACAAATACACACCACACACTGGTACATCGTTCAAGAGCAGTACATAGCAAGCGGATGATGGGGGAACTATCCCAGCATTTAGCAGCAGTTATACTGGCTCTTCACCGAGTATAGTTTAGAACAGTGGCGAATCTGCGGCTGTCTAAGAGTATACCTGCATAGAATTGGCATCTTTAAAGATGAGTCTATGCAATGAGTAGGAGGGAACAGCTTGACACATTGTATTTGAACGCACTGCATTGGAACAACGGAGACTGTCATTTTTAAGGTCAACCTACTAATAGATCTATCGGAAAGAGATTTACTACGCTGGTTATTAAACCTAGTAAAAGGACCAACCTGTTTATGCAAAGAAATTCACTAGGCACGGAATAATACAATAGGTCATACGCCGCGGTGTTAAGGGAATCATATAAAGACCTCATAGCACAGTGTTCAATCTAATCAAATCAAATCAAAGGGAATATTAAGGAACTCCTGCGTATACACTAAAAACATGATAATAAGGAAAATCGATGATTAATAATAGCGGGTATTTACATACCTTTGTTAGTTAATTTCGTAATACAAAAGGTAATTACTGTACAGTCTCTACGTACTTTGTGAATATTATAATATGTGTACTACCAAAAAACCGTTAAAGATCTCGATTATTTATGATTATGAAAGCAAATGCTGTCCTATTTCTAAGTGTACAATTTCTGGAACGTTGCATAAGTACTTTTAGTGTTACATAATAGATTGTTTTGAGTCAGTTAAAAGGTGCAAGTTTGTATCGTAGTAATGTATTTCATCTCTTAACGGTACTTCCAATGGATTTTTGTGCCAGCTGCTTAATTTACTGGAGCTGATTTTATTCTATTTTTAATACAAAAGAACAAGAACTAGCTAATTTAAAAATAAATACTAATTGCAGGAGGTAAAATCTGTATGTAAATATATAAAAAAATCCAGGAACAGTAATGAGTTACTTTGATTTTCTTGTGAACTACGAATTATTATCAAATTAGGTTTCATAATACTTAGTGATTTTTTATAGTGCATTTTTAATTATTGTACATAATATATTGTAAATAAATACTATATTTACTTTTTATATTAAAATAATTATTGATTTTTGGTATTTATGTATATGACTTTAGATTCCGAAGGGCGACTCACGTAACACCAAAATCTTACTTAAATTTCATAGGAGGATATAAAAGTATTTACAAGATGAAAGAAAGAGAGCTTAATGATGGTGCTTTGAGAATGGATACTGGCTTGGAAAAACTAGCAGAAGCTTCTGCATCAGTGGAAATACTGAAAAAAGATTTAGCTGTTATGGAGAGGGAACTAGTTGAAGCAAATCAAAAAGCCGAAAGAGTTTTAACAGAGGTAGAGATAGGATTTACTGCAATAAATACATAGAATTTGTTATTAAGCTATACATATTTATTTATTATTAGTTCACTAAACTATTTCAAAACATTCAAAATTTTAGGTAACGGAGAAAGCAATGCAAGCTGAAGGTGTTAAAAATCAGGTACAAAAAGTGAAAGAAAAAGCTGAAGTGTTGGTACAACAAATTGCAATAGAAAAGGGATTTGCTGAAGAAAAATTAGAAGCTGCCAGACCAGCCTTAGAGGAAGCTGAAGCAGCGTTAAATACGATTAAACCAGCCCATATCGGTATTGTGTAATCTAAATATTAATACTTAATTTTCGGTGTAATTTCTTTTTAAAATTCAGCAACTGTTAGAAAACTTGGAAGACCTCCACATTTGATTATGCGTATTATGGATTGTGTATTAGTATTATTTCAGAAAAGATTACAGCCCGTTGTCCCTGATAGTACTGCGCCATGCCCAAAACCCTCGTGGCCTGAATCTTTGAAAGTAAGTGCTTTCTTTTTTTTTACATTTCTATGGTTGTAATATTCATTTGGTCTAGCTAATGGCTTCCGCTACATTTTTACTACAACTGCAGAATTATCCAAAAGATATGATAAATAATGAAATGGTTGAACTACTGGAACCATATTTTGAAATGGAAGATTACAATATGGATACAGCTAAAAGAGTATGTGGTGATGTTGCTGGTTTGTTATCTTGGACAAAGGCAATGGCTTTCTTCCATGGAGTAAATAGAGAAGTTTTGCCATTAAAAGCAAATTTGGCTTTACAAGAAGCTAGATTAAAGGTATGCCCATTAGAGAAGTGAATTGAAATATGACTTCTAATTAAACTTAATAGGCAGCTATGGAGGATTTAGCTAACGCAGAACACCTTCTGGAAGAAAAAGAAATGTCACTAAAAGCAGTAAAAGATCAATATGATTCTGCCGTTATGGAAAAACAACGACTAACAGATGCCGCTAATTCCTGTATAAGAAAGATGAATACTGCCACTGCGTTAATTAACGGCTTGGGGGGTGAAAAAGTACGATGGACAGAACAAAGTAAAGAATTTAAAGCACAGTTGGGTCGTCTGGTAGGGGATGTGGTCTTAGCAACAGGCTTTTTGTCATACTGTGGACCGTATAATCAAGAATTTCGTTCCAATTTGGTTATTATGTGGATGCAAGTTCTGGAAGGTAGAGAAATACCATTCACTGCTAAGTTAAATATCACCAGCATGTTAGTCGATAGTTCTACAATATCTGAATGGACCTTACAAGGATTACCAAACGATGAATTGTCTGTACAGAACGCTCTGATAGTAACTAAGTCAAGATCATATCCACTCTTAATAGATCCACAGACACAAGGAAAGATGTGGATTAAAAATAAAGAAGCTAATAATAATCTGCAAATCACTTCCCTTGACCATAAATATTTTAGAACACATTTAGAAGATTGTTTATCTTTAGGTACTCCTCTATTTATTTCTTCTTCCTTGAGGGAAGTATTATGTATCTTTTATATTTTAGGACGTCCACTGTTGATAGAAGATATAGATGTAGAACTAGATCCTGTTCTAGATAATGTATTAGAAAAGAATTTTATTAAATCTGGTTCAATTGAGAAGGTAATAGTCGGAGACAAAGAATGTGATGTTTTGAAAGGTTTTATGTTGTACATCACAACTAAATTACCAAATCCTCCCTATTCCCCGGAAATCAGTGCAAAAACTTCAATTATAGATTTCACTGTAACAAGACAAGGTAAAATCGGATCTTATGTTGTTTGCAGTTTTTATTTGAACTTACTGTTTTAGGGTTGGAAGATCAACTTCTTGGGAGAGTGATACTAATGGAGAAAACAGAATTGGAAGCTGAACGTGTTGCCTTATTCGAGTCTGTGATGACTAATCAGAGAAGAATGAAAGATTTGGAGTCTAATTTATTGATACGATTAAATTCAACACAAGGATCGTTGGTAGACGATGAGGAATTAATAAATGTTTTGCAAGTGACAAAAGTGACTGCTGAAGAAGTAAATCAAAAGCTATCTGTTTCGGTTCATACGGAAAGAAAAATTAATATTGCACGTGAAGAATTTAGAGCTGTTGCTGCAAGAGGCTCCATTTTGTACTTCCTGATAGTCGAAATGAGTAATGTAAACGTTATGTATCAAAATTCGTTAAAGCAATTTTTAAATATATTCGACAATTCAATTACTAAGTCTACAAAGAGTGCAGATACACAAGAGAGGATAGATATAATTCTTAAATATTTAACCTTTGAAGTAAGTATGTGGTATATTTATGTTTGAAAGGAATCACTTAAGTCAAGTGATTGAAAGACAATAGATTTTGAAATTAGGTTTTATTGATGTAGTTTTGCACATGTATATTGGTAAAACTCACTTCATAATAGTGAATACTTATAAGTGTGTACTTCTTTAATTTGAATTTATTTATATTTTATATACATATCTTAGGTATGGAAATATACACAACGTAGTCTCTATGAGCGGCATAAGCCTTTATTTACCCTCATGATGGCGATTAAAATAGATCTTCAAAACAACCATATTAGCCATGAAGAATTTATGGCTTTTATAAAAGGAGGTGCTTCATTAGATTTAAACGCAGTAGTTCCCAAACCATTTAGATGGATTTTGGATATTACTTGGTTAAATTTGGTCGCCATTAATAAGTTAGCAACGTTTACGGAAGTATTAGAGAAGGTTAGCGAAATATACGTATTAAAATGTCACACATTATTGTTTAATATTATAGATTGAAAATAATGAACGAGAGTGGAGAGTCTGGTATGAGAAAGAAAAGCCGGAGGAGGAAGATATACCATGCGGTTATCATAAGTCGTTGGACGTTTTTCGAAAACTGTTGCTTATAAGATCATGGAGTCCAGATAGAACGTTATCGCAAGCTAAGAAATATATCATGGGTATGTTGACACTTTTTCCTTTGCCGCATATAGGTACGCCGTTACTTACTTTTAATTTCAGATTCGTTGGGAAACGAATACGGCGAAGCTTGTATTCTAGATCTAGAAGCAACCTGGCAAGAATCCGAACCTGATACACCATTAATTTGTATTCTTTCAATTGGTTCAGATCCGTCCCCTCAAATTACAGCACTTGCTAAAACAAAAGAAATTCGTGAGTTGATATATTATAACATTTGTCTTAACGACTAAAGATACATATACATATATCTTTTAATCTATTTATGACGTTTAGAGTTGAAAGCAGTATCCATGGGGCAAGGGCAGGAAGTTGTCGCTAGAGACATGATAGAGAATTCAATTACGAATGGTGGTTGGGTTCTTTTGCAAAACATTCACTTATCGTTACCTTTCGCTACAGAAATTATGGCGATGATGTTGGAGAATGAAGTCAAACATGAAACTTCTAGAATTTGGTTGACCACAGAAGTACACGAACAATTTCCAATTGGCTTGCTGCAAATGGCCATCAAGTATACTAATGAACCGCCACAAGGCATTAGAGCAAGTATGAAAAGAACTTATCAAAATATCACACAAGATTACTTAGATTATTCAACGCAATATCAATGGCCTCCATTATTATATGCTGTTGCCTTCCTACACACAATTCTCCAAGAACGAAGGAAATTTGGACCACTAGGTATAATAACATAATTGTAGTTGGTTTGTGGATTCTAAGAATCTCATTATGATAGGATGGAATGTTCCGTATGAATTTAATCAAGCCGATTTTGCTGCTTGCGTTCAGTTTATTCAGAACCATCTCGACGACATGGATCCGAAAAAGGGTGTTTCCTGGCCTACTGTTTGTTATATGTTAGGGGAAGTGCAATATGGAGGCCGTGTAACAGATGATTTTGATAAGCGATTATTAACAACGTTTACCCAAGTAATTAATTGTGAAAATATATTAGCTAAATAGTTGATTGTTAGAAGACAGGAATCTCCATTTGCCGGGTGGTTATGTTCCAACAAATCAAGAGCATGTTTTCAGTTTATTGTTCGTCAATTAGTTTGCACGTAGCAAAAGGAATTTTATAAAATTGTATAGCTTTAGTAATAGCATTTATAACACTTCTGCATAAATTTTCGACGCTATCATATTCCACAGCTTTGTCTATTAATAAAAACACAATTTCACAATTATTTTGTGCTCATTTATCTTCATTGCATCGCTTGAAATGCTTGGTGTTTTATTCAGTATTTCATTTCTGACAGTACAAATCAAATCGTATTTACGCTAAGTATGTACCTCACCTGAAAGAAGTTGTAGAACGATTTACATAGCGATTATATGTAAATCGTTCTACAACTTCTTTCAGATGAGTGTACATATGTATGTATGTATATGTTCAATTCTGCACGTATGGTATACTAACCACAAAGCTACGGCTAGTGTGTAAAGGTGTGTAGTGAAAACTAGTATTTCTCGAGCTTTTCTATTTGTAACAACTCGAAAATTACGACAGTTTGAGTAGTTTTTCTAACTTTCTAACTTTTTTACAGAAATTTCGATGCTGTATAGATAGTTTTTATAAATACTATTTGATTTTATGATGATTTGAGTTGATTAGTTTCCTTCTTTCTCCTCGTTGGTATCTTAGATGAAACGCCAATTATGCCACCATAACATTTTAATTCTTTCCACTTCTTCTGAATAAACTTCAAAAACTGGTGGAGAGTTTGTTTAGCTAATACATACTTCAAAACATACTTTTGGCTTTTTCTTTAGAACAAATTCTTCAGTAAAGTTGTGGCTGTATTAACTATATCCAGCTATATTAAAGATACCAAATTATCGTTTGTATATTAAAACCATTCTAAATGAGAAACTGTAACCATAAACTGCACCATATATACCTGTGCTGATTCAGATTTCGTTCTACTATGCTCTGATCTTTTGAATTATGCATATAGCTATTTTTCTATGGACCTGATTAATCTAGAATTGCTTAGATGTATCTTCTGTAAAACTTATTTGTTGTTAAGGTATGGTTTTGCGATATCCTGCTTCGCCCGGCGTTTGAATTCTATACTGGTTATAAAATTCCGCAAACACGAAATCTTCAAGGATATGTAGATTATATCAATAGTTTACCACAATCAGATTCTCCAGAAGTATTTGGTCTTCATGGGAACGCTGATATAACGTTTCAAATTAATACAGCTAAAGGTATTTGCCTTTGTGCTATTTTTTTGTTTAAATTACATTCTTATATTGACTTTAGGTATCTTGGACACTATTTTAAACGTTCAACCCAAAGAAGGTGGCAGTTCTGGTGGGGAGACCCGAGAGAGCATCGTTTATAGTTTGGCCGAAGATATGTTGGCAAAGTTACCACCACCATATGTAGGATTTGAAGTTAGAGAAGCGTTACAGAGAATGGGTCCACTTTTACCCATGAACATATTTTTGAGACAAGAAATTGATAGGATACAAAGAGTTATAATGGAGGTACGTATGCGCTGTACATGTTTGTATATTAATATATTCCGATTTATTCATTTTCAAGGTTCAGTCTACGTTATGCGATTTAAAGTTAGCTATTGACGGAACTATTATAATGAGTCAAAGTTTAAGAACTGCTCTAGACTCCATGTATGATGCAAGAATTCCGGAAAAGTGGTTAAAGGTAAAATTCCTAATTTAATGTACTTACATCAAAACTAGAGAAAGTACAATTCCAAGAAGATTTTCTGTACTTTTATGAATTATTTTCTTTGGAATTTAGCGAGCATAGTAACACGTTAACGAGACCAATAAAAACTAAAAATTCTGCGTATAGTCACGGCTCTATATCGAATTCTAAATAACTAAACAATAAAGAAAAATCTGAGAAGTTCGTAAAATAGAATTAATTTTTAGGTTTCTTGGGAATCTGCCACTTTAGGATTTTGGTACACCGAACTATTAGAAAGAGATAACCAATTCCGTACTTGGTTAGCTAATGGTCGACCAAACGTATTTTGGATGACAGGATTTTTCAACCCGCAAGGATTTTTAACGGCTATGAGACAGGTATTTTGCTAAGATTTCAGATAGCATTAGTTGTTCTTTTATTATTCCAGGATGTAACAAGAGCTCATAAGGGTTGGGCACTGGATTCGGTAGTATTACAAAATTTGATTACGAGATACAACAAAGAGGAGCTAAAAGAAGGTCCGGCTGAAGGTGTTTACATTAGTGGTCTTTTCTTAGAAGGTGCTAGTTTGGATAGAAGAACTGGCAAACTGATTGAGAGCAAACCGAAAGTACTCTACGAACAAATGCCTGTCATTTACATATTTGCTATTAACACAACTGCGGGGAAAGATCCAAAGCTGTACGAGTGTCCGATTTATAGAAAACCACAAAGAACGGATCAGAAATATGTGGGATCTATTGATTTTGAAACTGACTGCAGTCCCAGACATTGGGCGTTGAGAGGGGTAGCTTTATTATGTGACATTAAATAAGGAAGAAGAGAAAATAGGAGAGTATTTTGTTATTGTCAAATTTACATCTAGTAAAGTTGTAAATGCATTATAATATAATAACACGCCTATATTATTATATATTATTGGTTTTATTAAATATTGTTATGTTCATATATGCTGTAACTTCATACTATTACTGAGTAGCTGAATATTTTAGTATTACTTCGACTTTCTTGGCGGGCTCTGTACAACGAATGCCGCCATAATTGTACGTTTGCAGCATTGTTAAAGTACAAATTCTTATAGAAATCGTTAAACTCAGATTCTCAGCAGACATACACTCAGGAATCATAGGAAATGAAACGGCATATGAAACTATTGTAGGATGTCAATGTATGGAGATTTTAGATCATTTCTTATTAATTAGTGATACACACAAATTATTATTGAGATCTATTCAGCTCGTGTTTCAAAAAGAATATTCACTCCTTATAACCGGAAAATTTTACGAACTAATACCATCGAGACTTCCCCAAAACACTTCGTTTCATGGAATCAATTCAAACAACTTCGTCCAAGTTATAAGTAAACTTCCTTGCGATCATGGCATATAGCACAGCTATTTAAATAAATCAAATTTTAAAAATACTGGCGTATGCGATTGCGATGAAATTGACATCGTAGAGCACGCTAGATTAATCTGTGAAAAGCATATTAACAACAGACGTAAGGTCCTGTTAATCCTATTGACGTTGCTGCTAAATCCATTTAATTAAATAATTATTTATCGTTGCTATGATCCCTAAAGGTCCAAGTTTTCCGTTAAATTTTTAATAGATGTAATGCAAGAATTTAGAGAGTGCAATATGAGTATGTACATATATGTAATGCTGTGTTTAAATCTCTTGTGGGCTTACCTATGAAGCCCATGAAGTTAGTGCGTTCTTTCAACGTTGATTTTCCCAGAAACTAGGGCGCGTTAGGATAAAAGCTCGTACTTGGGTATTCAGGGAAGGTTCCTCTATAACATAGCTTATGGAGATTCATTATAATGTCCAACCAATTGAGTATACAAGCCAATGCCAATGCTGCTGCTATAATTAATACCGACTACGCTTTATTTGAAAAAGTCGCAAAAATAATCATAAGAAGCTGTTTCGTACTTAGACGTTGATTAAACTAAACTCAAATTTTTTTCAAAAATATTAAAAATGTTTGTTTTGTTTTTTGTTTCTGTTGTAATTTTTATAGCAATAGGTACCAATAAAATACCTTGTAGGGGTGTAGATCTAAGTATCTAAAACTGCTAAAAATGCTTATAAGTGAACTGCAAACCATCATAGGCTTTGCAGTATTATTTCACTATCTAACTTTATATATTACTTCCAAAATTTCATAAATAATTTTAAAGCAGCAATATATTCTATATAGTTGTGAATTACAGTATGTTTTCTATTTGTTACGTTAAATACAAAGATGCAAAATTATCCTTTTATTGTACTAAATGTGGTATCTTTCAGATTTAGTAAATACTCTAGTATCTGAGGGGGAATTGTCAGGCTTGAATGTGACGTTAGAATTATTTGAATTTTCAAACTAATAAAAAGGCAAATTAGTCGTTCAATCGAAATAAAATGCATGGTTACGTGTTTGGCATATAATAAGAAGTGTCAAGACGTATATTATAGGATAGTTAGATGTTTATAACATTTTCGGTATTCGCGCCATACAATGTTGTTATTTTGAGAATCGTTTATTTAAAATTGAAGAAATAAATGGCATCTGTATTAGGGTCGTCACATCAAGAAAACCAGTAAAAACGGTCATCTCAAAGGGTTTAGTCAAATAACGTGTAATAATATAAAACTGTTGTCTGTTGTTGTGTGTTTGTCCGTGTCTTTTAATGTAACCAGACGTCTTCAACGTGCTGTGTGTTTTTTACTCGCTTATCCCCATCCTTCATTTTGCTTCAACTTAAAATCCAAATTTTAATCTCCCTTCATTCCCCTTTTTGTATTTGTTTTCTCGTCCTACATGTACATGTATAATTAAATTAACCACGTATTTTTCAAATACATTTAAACTTTTCCATATCAATCACATTTTTCAATATGTTTTACTTAATTTCACATTTAAACCTATCAATTTCATTTCTCTTTTCATCCGTTCTATATTAATAAAAATACACAACCACGTCTTCAAGACATTTCATAATTTTATTGTTTTTGATTCTTAACACATGACTGTTCTAGGCTGAAGATGGTTTGTATGGCCGAAACATGTATCTAGAGTAAATATATTAAATTGTGTAAGGTATAGAGGAATGTTTTATTCTACATATAAAACATCTATTTGGTTTTGCAAAGGTTGGAAACAATTCTAATAAGTAATTAAAAGTTGGGTCACTATATCTCCGAAATAACTACCACGTTATCGTCGTTTATCTTTTCTCCATGGAATGAAATGATCAAGGTTACGCTAGATATTTTTGGGGTATGTCTTTGTCAAATGTTGGTCTTTGTTGCACCAGTTGTAATGTTGTAAAATTTCTTCCACTTATTAATATGCATTGAAAATAGCACCCCAGTGGTGCCGCCTTGTGGCAATTTGTGGCGAATGCAACTAAACAATTCTCTCTTAACGAAAGGTTAAGAAATTACACTCAGTTGACGAATATACATTTCAGTGTGGATTGTGAAGGATAGGATTTTAACACACAGCACTTACACATATTATTTAGATTGTCTTGTAAATGAAGAACGTCATTCAACCAATGGGTACTAGCACAGATTTTTAAATCATCCGCATAAGTCAAAACAGAGCAAGACAAGGAAGTTAAAACGTCATTAATATACAACATCGAAAGTAATGGCTCTTGATTAAAACCCTGAGAATCCAGCAGACGCTGCAATAAAAATTAAAGATTTAAAATCATTATAAAATATATAATCACATCAATTACTCAAATACCGCGAAAATAATTGAAACTACCTATGTATAATATGTGTGAGGTTTAAAGAGTTATAAACTGTTGATCTATGTCTAAATCTATGTGAATTAGGTGATATGACCGGGTAAACTGTGGTTCGTAGGTATATGTATATCATTAGGAAGTGACATTTTTTTATAACTCTGCGAAATTTGAATGTATTACTATAGGCCGATAATTTCCGGCACAATTTTAGGACGCGGTTAGATTAGATTAAATTAGGGTTGGGGTGGCTCCAGGGAGCTCTTTTATTGTGACCTTTTCAGATGATGATCAGTGATCCTCCTTAAAGCATTCTCTGCCTTCTTTATGAGGTTTATTGCCTTTGAGGGCGGCTTCTTAATATAGCTATGTGCAGTAGGGTTCTCTGCACCCAATACAAGCAATCTTGTCCTCCACCAGGCCCTCGCGATGGCACAGCATATGAACCGAAGTTTCTTCCTCCTCCACAGAATCTGCAAAAAGGCATTTTCTGTTAGGTCCATGGTATGCATATGCTTATTTAGCCTACATTGACCAGCCAGTAGACCTACTATCATTCTGTCAGTCTTCCTGTCTTTGACCAGCAGGTTCTTTAGTAAATTCAGGCCTCTGTTTCTTTAGGAAATTTTTTGCCAGTCCTGGTCCTGCTGATCTTTGCAATCATTCCCTGGCCTTGTTATGTATCAATTCGTTTATAGTTTGGTGGTGCCGAAGAAGGAACCAGCTCCAATGAGCCTTGACGAACATTGTCTGACTGGATCGTCTGCTATCTCATTGTCTTTCATGCTCTTGCGGCTGGTAACCCACGCCAAATTTAGTTTCCTTTAGCAACTCACACACATCATTTAAAACGCTTAAGGCCACTTTACACCATGCAGGTTCATACTTTTTCTATACTAGATTCTATTCTAGGATTTTCTAATACTTTCCTAGGTGGGAATATAACAAATCAATACGTGATGGCGCTACTAAACAGCTTTCAAGTTCTAACTCGACCAACATAACCTACCTTCGTTTCCAATAATATACTGCACTTGTATTTATTTTCCGATGTTGGCCAATCTGTCGAAAGTACTTCTGCGCATGTTCTAGTATCAATTTAGAAACAAAAATAGGACAGGATTTAGCTTTTAAAATAGTATAGCATTTAGTATAGTTTGGTGTAAAATGGCCTTTGCATGATACTTTTTCTGACTATTTTTTCTAGTTTCTAGAAAATAGTATAGAAAAAGTATGAATCTAGCATGGTGTAAAACGGGCCTTTACGCAGTCCCAAACCAGCTTAGAGTCAACGCTTACTAAATTAATCGCACTAAGTGTTGCTTGTCTGTCCGAGAAAATAGTGATGCTTTTAACTGACTTGGTCTATCTTTCTACTTTTCTAAAGTAGTAATGAATTGCTGCTACCTCAGCGTGAAAGACCGTCGTGTCCTTGCTGAAGTTTATCGAAAGGGCCTTTCTAGGCATTCCTCCATATATCAGCTCCTACAGCGTATTCCGTTTTGGAATCGTCTGTATATCAGTTCAAGCCCACTCATTAGGCCGTGTGCTCTAATGCACGAAATACAGTCATTTTAACAGAAATAATAGTTATCAGCATAAATAGTTCGCGTTATGAACTATGCAGGATTCAATTAAGACATCATCCGATGTATCCAAATTTACGTGAATATTATTACTGTGTTAGTAACTTTGACAAAGGTAGAATCGTTGACTATCGTGATATTGAATTTGGACTTTTTTCATACCGTCCACGATTACTGCCTCCTTTGACTGCGGATCACTGTCGTCAACGCTCAAACTAGTGCAGAGAACGGCAGCATTGGCAAGTAGAATGACATAATGTCGTCTTTAGCGAATCGCGATTTTGTTCACCATAGGTATGCACGATGCCCATAAAAGCGTACGACACCTGCGTGGAGAGCGACGCGATATTGGGTTTGCTGTTGAGAGGCATGTACACTAGACTGTTGGAGTAATGATTTAGGGGGCTATTGCTTATGGTAACCGATCACAACTTGTGCTTATTCGAGGCAGTATGACAGCTGCGCGTTATGTTCGTGAAGTCCTACAAACCACTGCTCGTCGAACTCTAGACTTTCTCTAAGAAGCAGGCGTTAATGCGATATTAGACCCCATCAAACATGTGCACCACAAACTTTGGTGCAGATAATCAACAAAGTTCAGGTTGCTTGGAACGTGCCAGGTGCCACAAGCAGGTATCGACCATCTCACGTTGTCGATGCCTGGACGTGTACAGGTGCGTACTCAGCTACGGCGTCGCCATCACTTTATGTTTTTTTTGGTGTTACATGTTAATAGAATTTCTTGCAAATGTCGTCGTTTCATTTCTGATGTAAAAATCACATTGCTAAACAATCCAGTTAAACAAGTGATTCCTTCTGGGTGTAACACTTCTAATGTTATTGAGTGTATTTTGCTTAAGTTTGAAGATGTGTGTAAAGTTACTTCTATTGTACATTGTAAATAACTTAAATCGAATTTGACAATGACACTCTGAACTGGTGGAACTGGTCTAATGACAAGTAAAATAAAAATACGTAATGTACAGTATTTTATTCAGATTAAAATAAATGATCTAGTCTAGATATAATTGAGTCAGTATCCCACTGTTATTAAAAAATTAGATAAACAACACATTGTTGGATAATTGACATATTATGTTAAAGTTTCTAGAGCTAAGTGTACTATAGCAATGTACTATAGCAATATACACAAAAAAATGGAAAAAGGAAAAATGATCACAACGTATTGTAGCCATATTTATAATTTATAACAGTAATATTGACGTAGATTCACAAAATATACATTATTTATTTCGAAGGTTATTTTGTATCTAATTATATAGATTTAACTTTTGTATAAAATGTAACGATATCAAGATACATTCTTACATAAAATTAAAATCGTGGCTTAATAAAACAAAGGGTATTATTCGGTATTTTATTTCAAGTGCAATGAAATGCTCTAAAATTACTAATAATATCTTGACTCAATTCATTTTTTATAGGCCGTGAACCTGCATAGTGTATAGTTTATGGTAAATTCCCTGAATGTTTAAGAGATCGTTGTGAGTTCCCATTTCGGCAATTTGCCCTTTATTTAAAACACATATTACGTCTGCTCCTTGTACTGTAAGTAATCTATGGGCAATCATAATGCAAGTACGTCCTTCACTAGCGTTGTCTAATGCCTCTTGAACCACCTAACAATAAATTTGTAGAAAATATATTTCAAACCATCTGTATTTACCTTTTCACTTTCACAATCTAGAGCAGATGTAGCTTCATCCAAAATTAGGACTTCTGGATTTCTTATTAAAGCTCTAGCTATTGCTAAACGTTGCTTTTGGCCACCTGACACTTGAGCTCCTCGTTCGCCTAATTTGGTGTCGTATCCCTGCAAGGAAATGATACAAAAATATTTTGAATTGACTTCTGACTACAATATCGGAATCAACACGCAATTAAGCAAATCCTACCAGTGGTAACGATGTAACAAAGGCATGTATATTAGCTTTTTTGGCTGCTTCGATAATTTCTTGCTTATCTACAACACGACTATTATCTCCGTAAGCTATATTTTCAGCAATGCTTCGATCGAATAGATTAGGTTCCTGGGATACACTACCAAAATGAGCTTTCAAAGTTTGTAGTTTCAATCCTGTAATATTTGCTCTGTCTACTGTAATATTTCCAGCTACAGGATCATAGAATCGCTGCACTAGTTGAATAATTGTTGATTTCCCACATCCACTAGGCCCAACAAAAGCTATTGTTTTTCCTTTAATAATCGACAAATCAAAATCAGATAACACCTTAATACTAGGCCTTGTGGGATAATTAAAACATACTTTGTTAAATTTAATATTCCCATTTCCCTGGAATAAACATTAAATTAATTTGTAAGTAAACGGGATAAAAGTCAGATATACTACCCAGCCATATGCGCTAGCATTATCGCTATCTTTAATTTTAGGCGTTCTCTTCAATAATCTTATTACACTATCTGCAGCTGTAACACCCTTCTGAAAATTAGGTGTAAATGCGACAGCGTTTCCTATGGACCATGCTCCAGAAATTAAAGCTTCAGAGATCCTAAGTATAAGGAACATTTATACATATATTTTTAAATAGTAACGTTAATATGACGTACTTAAATATTCTTGCTGTATCAATTTCCCCTTTCATTAGAAGAATACCACCATAATACAAGGATATCGCATATGTTATGAACATCAAGCTTCTAGCAAATGCAAAAATTAATCCTGTCATGTGGGCATGAAGTTCAGCTTTTTGAAAATGAGGCTCCAATTCGTGTCTGTATTTTTTATAGAATATGTTTTCGCAACCAAGAGATGTAACTGTTCTAATATTCCCTATGGCTTCTACAGCTATCTGTACAGAAAAATAATTTTTTGTTGTTAGCCCTATCACAACTATAATTTTCAATTTTATTATAACACCTTGGTAGAATTTAGGAGAGCGCTCTTGCTACCACCCGTTTCCTGTCGTAGTACTTTTTGCTCCAGGTATATACCCGCAAAGATTAGAGGAACTATTGATAACGTTACAAGAGACAATTTCCATTCATAATACAAAGCAAATCCAATAGCAATGCACAGAGTAGCTAGGGAATTTAGAACTGTTCCTATAGGTTGTCCAGCAGCCTGAAATACGAATCAATTTCGAGTAAATATATTTACCAATACCATGCCAAATACAATATTACATATTAGTTACTTGTATGAATTGACAAAAGTTTCTGCAATAATCTTGGCGAGTTTAAAAGTGTGATGTAATAGTTTCAACAGAAGATCATATGGGCTGGTTAAATAGTTGGTTATATGCTTAATAGTGTTCTTTTTGAAATTAATATCATTTCTTTACATCTGTTCTGATTATCGCCATGTATTGTCTAACAAGGTTTATATTTACTATTTAAAAGTAATGGAAAAGTTCTTGGAGATAATGCAATTTAAAGAAATACTGTTAAAAACCTTAATCATATTTGTGTTTTTAGTAGGCAATATGATAGACATATGTAAATGTATGCAAACTAAACGTCGTGAATAATAATACGACTATACTCTAAACTAATCCAACCCAACACTAGGACTATAAGCGTTCTTCAACAAGCGACTCAGATTTATAAAACATATGGAATTTAAGACTAAAAAATATAACTATTATCATCATTGAGTGACGACATATACATATATAGACCCATCCAGTCAAGTGCTGTCAATAAGAATCTTTCAGAAACAATATAACTTCACATAAGTTGCTCAAGAATCTTATATCAATAAACTTTTATTTAATTACTAATATCCATTTACATACCCCTTGTACACTGGCAGCGTCACTGGACAATTTTGCACAAATAGCACCAACTCCGTTTTCTCTTCTGTCAAACCAGCCACACTCTTGATTTAAGATTTTTTCGAAAAGGAGATGTCGTACTCTCATTGTTAATTTCTCTGCTGCTATACCCAACATGTACCACTGTACAGAAATTTAGAAAAAAACATCAAGCGTACGGATACCAGATTTAATAGTGCCATGCACAACTTACTTGAAGTAGAGCAGCAAGGCCGGTACAGATACCTATAATAAAGAAATATAAGGAGAATTTATTTCCTTCGCTTCGTACATAGTCATTATCAGCATGAGACAGAACTCCAACAATATCTCCAAAAACTATGGAGTAGAGAGGAAGTGATGCACCTGCTATAATTGCACCTACACAGCCAAGGAAGATGTAAAACCATTCTGGACTGTTTAGTTTTAATATTTCCCAAACAGGAGAAAACGTATCGACATCTTCATCATCCTGCAAATATATTAATAATATAATATTTTTTATATTATATGTGAAAGCATCTGTTACATAAGTTGTTTTGCTATCATCATTGTATTCAATAATTTCCGTATCGCTGTCTTCTTCGTCTTTGTCATGAGAGTGTTCTAAAAGCAATTTTAAGTCATTTTATCTATTTATTTTTAGAGTTTAAGTTTACCTTGTATATCTGTAATAATACAGTCATTGGACACCTGAGCTGTTACTAAATTATAATATACGCCTTGCTGGTCCATTAGCTTCTGATGACTTCCCTCTTCTACTATTTTTCCTTCGGAGAAAACTATAATTCTGTCTGCATTGCGTACAGTTGAGAGACGATGGGCTACGATAATGGTTGTACAATCTTTACTTACCTATAATAGATAAGATTCACGTGTTAGGAAATCAAAAAGGTAAAATACAATTTTGGTAGACACACTTGATCAATGGCGCGTTGTACTTGATATTCACTATAAGTGTCTAACGCAGAAGTAGCTTCGTCAAGAAGGAGTATGGATGGATCCCGAATAAGAGCTCTGGCAATGGCAATCCGTTGTTTTTGTCCTCCACTTAATTGCGCTCCTCTTTCGCCAATTACGGTGTCATAACCTTGTGGTAAACCAGTGATAAATGTATGAGCGTTAGCTCTAATTGCAGCTTTTTCTACTTCAGATTCAGTGGCTTTAGGATTACCCAATTTGATATTTTCTGCTACAGTTGTTGCAAAAAGTGCAGGTTCCTGCCCTACTACTCCAATATGAGATCTGAGCCAACGTAAATCAAAATCCTGGATATTAATTCCATCAATCAAGACCTATATAGATATATTATTACTAGCATTTTCACTGTTCTGAATGTAATTTATATATCATAAAATCATAAAACTGACACATTATAAGTAAAATAATTATATTATTATATAGTCGAGAAGTAGAAGAAACCATTCATCAAGTGAGATAAGAAGTGATTATGAAAAATAAGTCCTACGACATGTAGTGCTACTTATTAAAGTAAAAGGAATGTAAAAACGAGTAGGGAATCTAGCAGATCAATAATTGTTAAACAATTTCAATTCTTATTTGGTTGATTTCTTCCAAATTGCCAGCTTATATCCATGACCAAACGTATTTTTAACTCTTACCATATAGTTATTGCGTATGGTTCATTGAGTAAAAGAATAGATTTAAATTTGCTAAATATTGTATTTTTAACTCTTCCAAGAAAAAATTGATTTATGACAAATAATATTCATGATTAAAACAAAGAGGACTGTTTTTCTCCTTAAAGTTTAGTATGGATACTTGATCTTGCCACTCAATGTCGAATTTGTAAGTCCTTTATAATTATTCATTTTTCTGCTTTGTTTTGTGACACGATTAACACCCAGAAACAATTATAATAGAGACTTAGACTGTGAAAATCGTCGATATCATTCAATATCTTAGAGAAAGTTAAGAAAACCGGACAGATATTGAGTTTTAATTAACAATAATTTTCAGATTAAATAAGACAGTCATGAAATTGTCAAACATACGTAAGTGACCTTGAAAATGTTAGGTTTCTTCTGCAATACTGAACAAAGATGATTCATTGTTATAGATGTAGTTTTTATGCGGCCTAATAAAAAAACAACAAACTTCGCAGTTTCCGCCAAATTTAAATTTACCTTGTATCTCTAATAAGCAAAATCCCCATCGTGATGGTGGAAACAAAATCAACTTATATATGAATTTTATCAAGTTATATTCGCCTTACTGTTCCCAGAGGTAATCAGAAGGCAATTGTAAAACCTTGGAATTTAATTATTATTTCTTTTTCAGGCTTTGTAACAAGAAAAAACTACAATTATGCATTAATTAATATTAATTCTACTTTATGGAGCTACTGCTATATAATATAATTAGAACAAAATCTAGTAACTAGTTAGTTTGCCCACAGCTCTGTAAATTTAGGCAAAAGAAAATTTTAAAGATTTCACAATCAGTGTTTAAAAATGAGAAGTATATTTCGGGAAAGGCATATATTTTCATTTCCATTACGAAAAACTAACTCAGTCATTACTGTTTCTTAACTAATAGTACCTGGTACTAGTTAATATAAAGAGCGAAATTCTCGCTTTGCTAAAGATGAATAGATGAATAAATGGAAGAAGAGACAAAATGAAATTGACTGTAAAAGTTGAAGATTGTCAGAAAAAGAAGTAAAGCACACAATGTATACATAATACCTACACCACCCGATATAGGGTCGTAAAATCTTTGCATCAATTGAATACATGTCGATTTTCCACAGCCAGAACTTCCTACCAAGGCAACGGTCTCGCCGGCATTAATTTTCATATCTATACCTTTTAGTATCTACAACAATGAAAAACAGTAGAATTAAAATAGCTCTCGTTATATTGATATGGATATGGAATGATATGGATGAATAGTTGCAAGCTCTTTACTTACTTGAACATCTTTTCGTGAAGGATAATGAAAATGCACGTCATTGAATACAATTTCACCTTTAAGTTCTTTCAATTTTTTACCACGGCCTTTAGATAAATTAATAACTGGTTCTGATTCAATTACGCTATAAATTTTTGTTGCAGCAACACGCGCCGTATTAAAAATTTGAAAGTAAGGTGCACATTGGCCTAAATTCCATGTTGCTATTAAAATTCCGAAGAACACCTGAATAGAGCAAAAAAAATCTATGTGGTATTATACTGCTAATCTAAGTCTACCGTTATCATGTTTGCAGGAGTATACACTCTTTCATTTTCCGGAAGATCTCGCTCATCTATAATTAATTTAACACCATAATAAAATGACAATCCGTATGAGCCAAATACTAGAAACCACATGATTCCATTATTTATGGCTGTGAGAAGAGCGCCTCTTATATTATTATCCCGAGCTATCATAAGTTGAGCTTTATAACGATTTATTTCTTTCTGTTGTCCACCAAACGAAACTACTGTTCTAATTGCTGTTAACACTTCCTCAGCAATAGCACCCGCAGCTCCGTACGCTTCCATTTCCTTGCGTACTAATTTATTAGTTAGCTGCAAGTAAATAATATCTGCATTATTATAAATATAATTCAGTTAATTTATATAATATTATAACATTTAGCTTCACTTACCCAAGAGACGATGCTCATTCCAATCATTGATAATGGAAGATAAACTAAGCAAATTAAAGATAACAGCCAGCCCTTAACAAATGACATAATGATACCAGAGAAAAATACACTTAAGTAGTAAACAATCGTAGAGATTTTGTCACCTAAACCTTCTTCAATTTTTCCTAAATCTCTAAAAAAGTAATTTGATGAGTAGTATATAAATCTACGTATGTATTATATGAGAGTTACTCTGTAATCCTACTAGCAAAGTCTCCAGTATTATGTACATCATACCATGAAATATCTTGATTTAAGATATTTCTCATATAATATGAACGAATTTTTTCAATCTAAAAACAAACAACATTCTTGCTTATGTAAATATGTATGTGCTTTAAAAACAAGTTTATTCCGTACCTGACGAACTGCCGCAAAGCTAAAGACTACCACAGATACATAAATACAAATGAAGGAAACTAAACCTAGCACGCAAGTTTGTATGCAAAACTTGGTCACAGCTGCAGTTAATTGGTCACCAATATGTGTAATGTTTGGCGAAGATCGGTTCGTTGCTTCTGGATATGAGGCTATATTATTACTATATTGAACTATGGCACCAGTAACATCTCCAAAATACATCATCATGAGAGGCATGCAAGCACCGCTGGCGGCTGAGCCTATCGTTCCTAAGAGGACAAAGAAGACGTCCAGGCATGTTGCGTACTTGTACTGCAAAAACATTGAAATTTATACATACAACTGGTTTGAATAATTTTTGGTACTTTGTATAAGGCAACACGACTTTGTTACGTTATCGTGTTTAAAACCTCTGCCCGTTGATAATTATTTGAATTCGTTAAACTTTTAGAGTACCAAATTCAAGCGGTACAAGTATTTAATAAAATGTAGCGTGATGATTACTGATGGTTATTAAAAGTTAGTTCAAAATTTTCAGATTTAAAATACAACTTCGGTGTCATGCTAGGTGAGCAATAAGGATTACGATTTCGAAAATATTCACAATTCGAGGTGCATCTGTGAAGGGCAAAATAACGTCGAGAAATACCAACAAATACCTATAATAGGCGCCCATGGTCTATTGTTGGAATCACCCTGCTACGAGAGTACAGTGAAACAGGATCAAGCATTGGCTTCCAGTGACGTGATTTCGGTTTTAACCAGAATACATATATCGTACTACGTACTACGTATGCTCGTTTCAAAACCAAATATCGTCAAAGCCGCGCATGACGTGCGAAGGATATTACATTTGAAATTTATTTCAAGAAAGGTTAAAATCGCTGATTTTATAGACGGGATTTGTATTTTACAATTAATGCTTCGGAATGACGATGCATAAGACGCGCGTCGGCACACCTGTTTTTGTGTATCCTGGTTTTAACCGAAAATCTCATCAGCGGAGCTTGGCCTGGAAGATCTGCTTTCATTGAACTTCTCTCTTGATATTTACGTTCAGGTGCATTTGAGGTTTGAGGAAGGACCGTACATCTATCTTCAATTGAGATTATCGACTCAGAATTAAATAGGGAATAGCTCTACCTGGTGTTTATCTGCATTTTAGTGGATACCGTGTATATCTAAAACGGCCAAAGCTTGTATGTAGAAAGTATGTCTTAGAATAAAATTCTATAATATTGTACTGTACAGGGTTGGTTAGATTAAGGAATTTATAACAGTATATACTTTTATAGATAAGTTGTGGATAGTTATTTGTTCCAAAGATTGTTTCAGGTATACAAATGTGGTAAAAATTTAATTTTCGTCACAGAAAATGATTCCTTTGCTACTGCTAGGTACTCTAAGTTTTAAATAACATCCAATGAATGCGTTATTTAACTTCTTTACTTCAGCAAAAAATTGAATTTATTATTAGATGTCTATGATTGAACAGTATGAGTTGTAAACGTGTATAATAGTTCCATCATACTTTCAAAGGGAAACGTTGATCCACTGTTTTGTCCCAGAAAGAGACGGTAAAAGGTGCAACTTGTCACTTAGAAATTTTAGCTTTACTTTCACATCTGATAAAAAGCTAAAAGATTAACTGAGAAAAATAACTAAGATCCAAACATCCTAAAACTGAGATTACTTTTCATCAGGCTATAAAATTTTAATTTCAAGATGTTACTGAACCCATAATAGTAATCATTTAAGATATATTGAATTTAATTCGTTGTTTTGGATATTTTTAAATTTGGGAAACCACACAAACGTATGTAAAAGTAAAGCGAGTATGTGCATAGTAACTCGATAACCTTATAGTGGAGGCCGAGTGGAGGTTTACTGTACGTGAGTATCTAGAAACAATTAACAAGAAGATTAAAAGTAATCAATGGAGGAATGATAGGAATGGATAATGTAAAAGTCTCACGCTGCTCTGCAGTACCATGGAGTCACTACAGGATAAAATCTGGGACATATGGGAATATTGAAATAGCTGTAGGAAATACTGTTAATAAACGTACTTAATGCCACAAGGAGTTTGGGGGGCTATAGGGTGAATTTCGTACAAATAACTACATATATGATGACGAATTAAGATAATTGGGGTGAATAATATGTCGATATCCGCAATGCACATGCTAGCAGTGATATTATCTATTTGAATAATTACATATAAAAAATAGCTATAGTACTAAAATATGTCCACAACCGAGACGTGATTAAGAATCATTGTGTACGAGAATGCCCTATTGGCAATCTCATATGCAAAAGCCCAAATAGTAGTGTAAATTTTCAGGACTGTTGTTCATTACGGTCAAGTCTTTCAGGTGCTGTCGCGTAGAAAGCGTTTCACTAAAGTTTTTTTAGACTCTTAAATCTTTAGACATTTTCTGAAGGAGTTGACAATATAATCAGCGAAACCTTAAGTCAAAATTTTACTAAGTGACAACATTTTGAAGACGTCAACATAAAATCACAAATTTAAAGTAGATCCTTTTGAGTATTAAATACTTAACGAGGGGATTTGTATTGTTGTGTTCTTCGAAAGAATGAAGATTGCTGATCTGGAAAAATACTATCAGTATCTGTTAAATAAAAGACACGCTTTACATATTGCTTATTATGCTTGTAGGAAATATGGAGTTATCACAACTAAAGCGATGTATGTATGTATGTGCCGTGTCATTTCATTGGGCGTGTATGGGAGAACTTAGACCGGGCATCGCCGCTGCAATATAATTAATAGTCTGCGAATTTTCATATGGAAGCATTGACTTCTATCGTGGAATTTTTTACATTATTTAGAATTATGATGCAGTTCCAACTTGGGAAATATCTGAAAAATAAAATTTTGACATACTAGATATAGGTACACAAAATAATGAGGCAGCTTCCGAAAGCTTCGCATCGGCTGCACAAATTGCTAGAAGTATCTACTGAACGTGAATTATTACTACGTCAACGTCTACGATCAAACATAAAATGCGTAAAAATCTGGAATGAGAAACAACAGTACTACGCCACCAGCCCTTCAGTAGTTAATTTCTTGGGTAAAAAATTTTTGGTAGCAATATACACGCAACATCTGATTGTCAAAAGTTGTAAATTCTTAATATTTGATTGATTAACTTTTTGCACAGAATTATTTATGATAATATATTGGAAATGGTTCCTGTCAATGAAAGCAACTGTTGAAAATTAGCCCCTAATAATTATACTATTTGGTTTATATACTATTTTATAAACAAATTCTAGCAATAGAATTAAACGAAATAATTGAAATAATTAATCGGTTGCAGTGAATATGCTGTATATGTATGTATGTGACTACGCACTTGTATGTACATACATACAAATTAAGCTACAGTCAGGCGATTGATCCCCGAATGTACTATGTTTAATTATGTTTTATAGTAGATGATGAAGTATCAATTGCTTTGCAAAGTGCGTCGTATTTATTAAGATAAAGGAAATTCTAGGAGTATAGCAAAGAGACAACATACTGTCTACTATATTCACTTCATAACCAAGCAATTGCAGTGCTTGTGTAAATGAAATAAAAGAAATTTAACTTTGCAAAATTTGTATATCAAGGTAAGGTGTATTGCAACAAGAACTTTAGGTTATACAATGACTACAGTTTTGAACACACTTTCAATAAGTACATTTTGTCAGAAAAATTGCTTAGAAAAAAAATTGCCAAACATACCCACAAAAACGAAAAGATACATATGTATGTATTTATGTGTTAGTAAGGTATATTAGCATGTTAAAGACAAATGCTAAGTTGTCAAAACTTGTTAATGCCATATGTCTTAGTTCGCATCAGTTAATTATCCGATGTTAGAGCTGAATAATCACAAAGCAATTGTTCAATCTGTTCATGACCCAGTAAATATCAGGTTAACCTCGTATGAACTTGACATATTACATAAAAATACTGTATTTTTCACAAATATTAAAATTATATAAAATGAGAAGAATTTAATACGTACTTAAACCGATTATATAATATAATATATTATACAGGGTGTTTCACCGGTAACGGGACCGTCTTCTGTGTCTAAACGGTAAAATTTTTATAAAAACTTTTAAAGCA